>JARHVA010001399.1:1395000-1685000 GCA_037957365.1 Torreya grandis | reverse complement strand
CATCATAGCGTCATGCACTTAGATTTTTTCACAAGACTTGAAATCAAACTTAGCTCATGAAAGGTTCATAGTTTCATTGGATTATACAATCCATCATAATGTCTTTGAGTCTATGAACAAGGGATTTGGTCACCACCGTCATAATAGTTTTGAAGTATGCAGGGCCACTTCAATATTGTAAATACCTTGTGGTCTAAATGAAGTGGTATGAGCCTATATGAGTGCTGAGACTCCACACCTACTTTTCACATGGATTCCCTTAAGAGGTGTTTCACCTTAATTTGGTTTTTTAACCCTAATAAGATTGAAACTTGTAATATAATTTAGATATTAAGATATGGCATTCAAGCATACATCTGATTGTAATGATTTGACATGTGGCATGTGATATATATATATATAT
Source organism: Torreya grandis (assembly GCA_037957365.1). Classification (NCBI taxonomy): domain Eukaryota; kingdom Viridiplantae; phylum Streptophyta; class Pinopsida; order Cupressales; family Taxaceae; genus Torreya; species Torreya grandis. Next base: position 1,684,597 of record JARHVA010001399.1, on the reverse strand, counting down.
ATATATATATATATATATATATATATATATATATATATATATATATATATATATATATATATATTACAAGAAAAGGACTATTGGCCAATTCTGGCCCACATACCAAGTTTTTGCTTGGATAGATCAGCTGAGCATTTCCTGATGGAGTAAATGATCAAATGGCTTCGAAGAAGGTCTAAAATTGCAAGAGAGAAGATACCAACAAATTCTCATGGTGTTCATAAGCATTCAGGGGCATGAAATAAATTGACAAAGTCTTAGAAGTTCATTGGAGCCTTTTAAAGAGACAAAAATGACTTGCACAAGTCTAGAGAGTCCAGACCGTCATGGCACATCACGTAGAAGTGAACGAGTTAGCTTAATTGTGTATTTAATAAATGCTCCTAGGGAGCCTCTCAAGCCAAAATATTTCATGGACATGAATTTATTCATGCCTAGATCATGCTCTATAAATTTGGTGTCTTAATGAGCTTGTTATCTCAAGATATAAGCCTTTAAAGTTAGAATTGTAGAGTGAAATGTTCGCAAGGACATAAAGTTTAAGCTTTGTGAAATAATCGTTTGGATTCAAATGCACCAAGATCAATGGTTGATGTTTAATCGTACTGTGAAGATCCAATGGTGAGCAGGTAAAGATGAAGCTAGTGGGTCCAGGTAGATCTAACAATACACATTCAATCATATTGAAGAGATCAACGATGAGCATCAAGTAAAAAAGTCAGCATAAATGTGTCGATGATAAGTGTCAAGATCTTGGGTACCTGATCAAAGATCTAATGGTATGCATTGACTGATAAGGCCAATAGACCCAACTAGATTAATGGTACACATTCACTCATACAAAATAAGATTAACAACGAGTAATGGGTCAAAAGGTTGGTGAATCTCAAAGATAAATGAGAAGTTTCCAAGTGTCTCAACCACGTTAGACTGGAAAAAGATCTATGACTCATGTTCATTCATACAAAGGGAGATCGATGGTGTGCATGAGGTCAAGAATTCAAAGCGCTGAGAATAGGACCTATAAGATGAATGTAGAGCTGACAATTGGCACATTATGAGAAGCTCAGATTGAGATCAACGACTAAAATTAAAAATTGAAAGCTAAGGGACTTCAATGGAGAGCAAATTTGATTCAGGTCAAACTGGGGCAAATATTATAAAGGACACCATTGAAGCTCAGTCGAGACCTCTACTGAAGGATCAAGAACATGTAGATTTAGTTTTCTTGCATTTTCAACATTGCATATAATAAGTCCTTGGCTTTCATGGGTTTCAAAGGTAGAATAGGTCTATTTAGACCTAATATAGTTCAGGAATGAAACTATGTAGTCTGTAGATCCTCAATGATATTATAGTTATGTGAAAACCAATAAATAAGATTAGTTTTCAATCTATAGTGAACCTATGATCAAGTTTGAAGTAGGGGCAGATTTGTAGTTTACAGAGAAGTGTCTCATCCTTCTACATGTCCACATACATTCAACAAGCAAGTACCTACTGCCACTTAAAGCAGACATGGCATGACTCTATCAGTTTTGAGAAATGAAGATTTTGTCTTTATTAACAGGCCAAATGGAAGACAGTGTAAAGTCCCAAGATGGAGTTCTGGGAATTAGAGAAAGTAGCTAGAGCATTTAATAGATTTTCAAGGTGCCTTAGGATTTTCTTCATAAATAGGATCATGACTCACCACCTTTGGCAAACTCTTGTCCTCTAGTGTGTTTCTTAATCAATGAAATGATTCAGAGGCTATTGGGACAAATGAAAGATAACTTGTCAATAGAAAACTGGGGCTGATTCGATAAAATATGGTGGAGCATTCATCCAAAGGTGGTATCTCAATTAATGATCTTAGATGGTGTGCTCCCTCTCTCTCTCTTCCCTTTCTCTATATCTTTCATTTTTTGACACATTGTATCTCTCTCAATTTTTAGAAGAAAAGACTTCTCAACTTTTGATAAGAAATTCTTTCTTAATTCTAAAGAGTAAGAGACTCTAATTTGATAAGGCTAAACCCTATAAAATTTCTGTAAGAACTACCCCTTGAAGCAATAAAGGACTTTCTTTACCTATCTCTTGCCTTGGATTAATGTTTAGTAAGTTGTGTATGATGGCCTTGTGAAGGAGATTCTTTCATATCCATTGTCCTCCTTCCTTACCTCCTTTAAGGTATTTTAAAACTATTGTAGGTCTAGATTAGTGTTATTTCTTCCATTAATGTAAGCTCTTACTGAATCTTAGAACTCCTCTTTATTTGCATTCATTGTAACATGTACCTAGTCTATGAAATACTTATGCAATTATCTTAATTTTGAGGTTGTGTGAGCTAGCATTATCTTCTGCAGATCTAGTGTGGGTTCAAGCTTATGGAGTTTCCCATTTTTATTTGGTGCATCACCTTTTAGCCTTCTTAGGATCCCTTTTCCCCTTTATAACCCTTTTCCCTGCAATAACATTAGTTTAGGTGATCCATAAAGAGGAAGCTGGCCTTCTCTAGAGGTCTAACCCCACCATAGGTGACCCATAAACTTGGGGTTGTTTCCATAGTGTATCTCAATTGGAGGGAGTTTTAAGAACTCTCTCCAAGGGTTCAAATTGATGCTATGATAGTTTTTGGCATGCCTGATGGGACCAAGATCCAAAAGAGTGGAAAGATTGTTGGTGTGTCTTTCTTCTAACCAGCTTTTGGAAGCAAGCAAGTTAGCACCAATGGTGACTCTGAATTAAATCTTCTGGTTGTAAGTAGCCCATGTATGTCTCATTGAAGATTTTAATCAATTCTTGCATCTCATTTGACATATGAGGTTGATATGAACAACTATGGTGGACACCCCTATAATTCCCCCTCTTATCATCAGTTCCAACATGATCCTCATGATCCATATGAGCCTAATCAGCCCTACTAAGAGTTATATCAAAGCTATGATGAGCCTTATCAAGTTTCTCATGACCTTTATTATCAAGGGCATGGTTATTACCTTCCTCATGACCCATATCATCCCTACCATGATCTTTATCAACCTTATGCTGAGCATCACCAACCATATACAAAGCCTTACCAATATTATGGTGACCCATACCAATCTTATGATAACCCTCATGAATCATGTTATTTTCCTGGTCAAACCTATCAAGCCCCAAATCAATCCATCTCAAGCTTCAAGAAAACTCGGTTTGGCTAGGAGAAAGAGATGATAAGTATAGATACTAGGAAGAGCTATAGACAGGAGATTTCTAAGTATGAAATGTAGATTATGAGATCAAATTTGTAGTGGAATGCATTTTCATAAGGCAAGGTCACTCAAAGTCTAGTTATGATATTCTAAACATTGGAGGTCTAATAGTAAATATTGAAGAGAGGATGGTGGTTTATGATAAACTCTAGGGTCATCATAATCAATAGTATATTCCTATAGAGTTGCCCTTTGCCCTTCATGAATGCCAAACCAATGTTCACCATAGCTCTCAAGAGTCCATTCAAACATTACCTAACTTTCCCACCTGAAAGTCTATCTAAGAGAGGCCTCAGAATGCTGAACAAACATGTTTTAAGGAGATTAATCTCCATGTTTCTCAATAGATCACATAGGAGACTTCATCTTTAATTTTGTAGGGGGACATCTCTAACCAATTGGTCCATGATTTTGAGGCTAATTTAGCCAAGAAAATAAAGTTTTCAAAACAACATCTTGAGCATTCAATAGTAGTTGCAAAGGTAACACAACAACAAACTCTTTCTTTCTCACCCATAATAAAAATAAGTACAGAAGCAGAGTTTGTTAAACCTAAGGTTATGACTTGGAATTAGATTTAATAATCAAGAAAGAAGGAAGAATAATCAGGCACAAGACAAGATGTTGAAGTCAAGATCAAGCTAGTGATCATTCAACCTCCACTCCTTTCCCCTCAAAAGCCTAGAGCCTTTCCTTCATGGAAAGTTATTCAAGAAATAATGTAACCAAGAGAGGAGGTGAAGGTGATCCAAGAAGAGTAACCTCATGAGAAAAATTAGGCATCTATGGTAACTTCTTTGGACCTTTCTCATCTTACTAAATATTTTTAAGGGTCTACTGTGCCACTTTTTGAGAAAGAGCCTCTCCTTTGTGAGGCAAATCAAGAAGATGCAGCTAAGAAAACAAAAAATAAAGGTGACTCAAGTGACCAAGAAGAATAAATCATGATTGGGACACCTCTTGGCAAGGACAAACATGTTTTAGTCTTTTATAATGATTCAAAGATGAAACAAGTGCAAGAGAAGGCTGAGGTAGAGGCTGAGATACAAGTGCAAGAACAAGTACATGAAGAGGAGGTTGATGATGTTTAAGAGGAAGACACTCCAATTGTATAAGTTGAAGGTGTTTCTCATGAGTTATTTGATGACTCAAAAGTTTCCATTCATCATGAAGGACAAGAGCTTGTAAAATTAGTGGAAGACAATTACCAATCAACTAATGAAGATGAAGAACAAGCTAAAATTGAGAGCATACTCAGTCATCAACTTGATGTTGAAGATGAAGCAGTGTTGATTGACCAATTTGAGATATCAAGAGAAGACTTGTAGCCTCATGATTGTGGTCAAAGACTTGATTTGCTTTACTCTGACATTTAGTTTGAAAAAGCTCCAATGGAACTGCAGTGTCATGAGAACAAATATTTAGATTTGTTTGATATCTTTCATTCAAATTATTCTTTAATTGAATGTGGTCCATTGCAAGATAAGAGGAATGTTATCATCAAGAAAGAGGCAGTTGTTTTCTTAGGAGATGACATGTTCAAACTTTTTGCAACTTTTCTCTTCAACTTTAAACATATCTCTACTCTTGGAAGCTGAGAATGAGCTCAAGCGGCCTCAAGAAGTCCCAAGATCAGACCCATCTCCTTTAGAGGTCAGACTTGTAGATATGTCAAAGGAGATAGATCAAATTTGTCTATATGTTCAAAATCAATAGTTCATAAATGAATAAGAATTGAAGATGTTCTTGTAAAGTCCACAAATTTGGGAGTATAACTGGGTCTTAGACTCACATCTACAACTCATACACCTGAAATTGGCAGTAGAGGAACTTTACCTCCCCAAGAAGACATGAACATGAAAATGCTCTTAGCTACAGAAGAGAGCTATCAAGAAAAATTAAACATGTTTCAAAGTTCCAAGGTGCATAAAATAACATTCCATTTGATCTCGGAGGGAAGCATATTGTTTCAAGTTAGTTGTTCTAGTTTTGTTTTGTTTCAATAAGTGATTATCACAAGTAGTAGTATGCTTCCTTTTTGTCTTATTTTCCCTGTTTCCTTAGGTTAGTGGTCCTTGCTTTGCTTAGGTTAGTCTCCCTTCTATTCTGTGTTTCCTTTCAATAAGTGCCTTGGGCACTTTGTTATGTTTTATTCTTTTTTGTCCCTATTTTTTCAAGAGGAGTTATCTAAGGGTTGGCAGCCAATTTTTAGCTTCAGATCAATATGTTAAACTAAAGAAGAAACTCCTTACCCAATGGACTAGCCAAGATAAATGGTGTGGGTTCTCAAGAAAAGCAGGCATGCTTCCCAATTGAGTTGTCAAAGATGTTAGGCAATTTTTGCCCACTTACCAAGCTTTTGCCTAGATAGATTAGCTAAGCAGTTCTTGATGGAGTAAATGATCAAATGGCTTAGAAGCAGGTCTAAATTTTCAAGAGAGAAGATACCAACAAATTTTCATGGTGTTCATAAGCATTTAGGGGCATGAAGCAGGTTGTCAAAGTCTTAGAACTTCATTAGAGCCTTCTAAAGAGACAAAAATGACTTGCACAAGTCTAGATAGACCAAACCATCATGGCACACCATGCATAAGTGAACATGTCAGCTTGATTATGCATTTAATAAATGCACTTGGTGATCTTCTTAGGCCAAAATATTACATGAACATGAAGTTCTTCATGCCTAGATCATGCTTTGTAAATTTGGTGTCTTGATGAGCTTGTTATCTCAAGATATAAGCCTTTAAAGTTAGATTTACAGTGTGAAACATTCATGGGGATGTCAAGATTAAGCTTCATAAAATAATCATTTGGATTTAAATGCTCCAAGATCAACATTTAGTGTTTAATCATACTATGAAGATTTAACAGTGAGCGAGCAAGGATGAAGTTAGTGGGTCTAGGCCAATCCAATGGCACGTGTTTAATTGTACCAAAGAGATCAATGGTGAGTATCAAGTCAAAAATTTAGCATAAATGCATCAATGAAAAGTGTCAAGATCTTGGGTATGTAATCATAGATCTAAAAATACACATTAACTAATAAGGCTAGTGGGCCCAAGCAAATCAATAGTACGTGTTCACTTGTACAAAGCAATATCAATGGTGAGTAATGGGTCAAAACGTTAGTGAATTTCAAAGATAAATGAGAATTTGTCAAGTGTCTCAACTATATTATATTAATAGAATATCTATGGCTCACATTCATTCATATAAAGGGAGATTAATAGTGCACGTGAGGTTAAGAAGTAAAAGTGCTGATAGCGGATCCTATGGGATGAATGCAGAGATGATAATTGACACATTATGAGAATCATAGATCGATATCAATGACTAAAATTAAAATTTAAAAGCTAAGGGACTTTAATGGAGAGTAAATTCAACTCAGGTTGAACTAGGGCAAATATTATAAAGGATGCCGTTGAAGCTCAGTCAAAACCTCTATTGAAGGATCCAGAGCACATAGACTCAATTTTTTTGCATTTTCAATGTCATGTACAATAAGTCCTTGGATTCCATAGGTTTCAAAGGTAGAATAGGTTTGTTTAGACCTAATATAGTTCAAGAATGAAGCTATGCAGTATGCAGATCCTCATTGATATTATAGCTATGTGAAAACCAAAAAATGAGATTGGTTTTCATCTATAGTGAACTTATGATCAAGTTTAAAGTAGAAGAATATTTTTGGTTTATGGAGAAGTGTCTCATCCTTCTACATGGCCACATAAATTTGATACGTAGGTACCTACTATCACTTAATGTAGATATAGCATGGCTCTGTCAGTTTCAAGATATGAAGATTTTGTTTTCACCAACAAGCCAAGTGGAAGATAATGTAAAGTCCCAAGATGGAGATTTGGCAGTTGGAGAAAGTAAATGGAGCATTTAATATATTTTTAGGGTGCCTAATGGTTTTCTTCATAAACAAGATCATGACTCACCACCTTTGGTAAACTCTTGTCCTCTAGTGTGTTGCTCAATCACTGAAATGATTTGGAGGCTATTGGGACAAATGAAAGATAGCTTGTCAATAGAGAACTAGGGGAGCATTCACCAAAATTTGGAAACTTAATTAATGATCTCGGATGGAGTGCTCCCCCCCTCTCTCCCCTTTCTTTATATCTTTATTTTTTTGACACATTGTAGCTCTCTCAGTTTTTAGAAGAAAAGACTCAACTTTTTATATGAAATTCTCTCTCAATTCTGAAGAGCAAGAGACTCTCATTTGATAAGGCTAAACTGTATAATTGTTTTTTAAGAACTACCTCTTAAATCAATAAAGGACTTTCTTTACCTATCTCTTACCTTAGATCAGTGTTTAGTAAGTTGTGCATGATGGCCTTGTGAAGGAGATTCTTCCATATCTATTGTTATCCTTCTTGACCTCCTTTAAGGTATTTTCAAACTATTACAGGTCTAGATTAGTGTTCTTTCTACCATTGATGTAAGCTCACAGTGAGTCTTATAACTCCTCTTTATTTTCATTCATTGTTTCCTATACCTAGTCTATGAAATACTTATGCAATTAGCTTGATTTTGAGGTTGTATAAGTTATCATTGTCTTCTATAGATCTAGTGTGGGTTCAAGTTTATGGGAGTTTCCCATTTTTATTTGGTGCATCACCTTTTAGCCTTCTTAAGATCCCTTTACCCCTTTCTAACCCTTTTACCTGAACTAGCATTAGTTTAGGTGATCCATCAAGAGGAAGCCATCCTTTTTTGAAGGTCAAACCCCACCATAGGTGACCCACAGCCTGGGGTTGTTTCCATAGTGTAGCTCAATTAGAGGGAACTTGAATAACTCTCTCCAATGGTGTAAATTGATGCTACAACAAGGATAAACACTTAGCTTTTTTGGTTAACTATTTGACTATGACTATATTTTAGAAGTGAAAATCATATAAAAGTAGGATTGTAATTTTTTTAGATAAAAAACTATACTTTTATCTATGCATGGGTCAATTTTATCAGTTTTGGGTCAGTATCATCAATCAATATTGACTTGTGTGGAAATGAGGGATTGTGGTCACTTTCACCTAGCTGTGTATATACAATCCCAAACCCCAATGATGTGTGCAAATCTATAAATCAACCTCCTTCACCTAAAAATACTAGGTATGCTTGTGAGGGCTAGAAACCTGTAAAAAAATTGATAATTGATTGTTGCCTATGTATTTGATACTCCAAAGAGGGAAATCAATCCACCCATATTTCTTCCCATCCAGTGTGATTTTGTAGTTGTGTTCCTTCACTATATGTAGGTGACTAATGATTTAGCTTTGATACTTGACAATGTTTGGTTTGGCTTGGCTTTGATGTGATTTAGATTTGGCTTGCGGGTGCTCTTACTAATAGATTTTAAATTTGAGAAGAATAGGGCATATTTTCTTGATGTGAAATAATGTATAGATGTGTATTATATAGGTGCCTAGTCCCTTTTTGAATGAGACCTTGATTTTTTTATATGTGAATCCAATTAGGTAATTTCTCATGCCACTTACACACTATTAAAATTGGTTGACCCTAAGAAAATGTTTCATTTTAAACATTAAATGTTGTTGGGAAAGGGTTGGTTCAAATCAAATTGAGTTAGTATCGATTGAAAATATTTACCAAAACTAAGTGAACTGGTTTGTGCATGGTTAGACTGAACTAGATATCTAGATATGTCCATGGAGGATATTTGTTAGGGTAGAAACAATTGATGAGATTCATGTAGGTGTGTAATTTCAAAACAAAAGGTTCAACTCATAAGATAGTATGAAATTGTGAGATAATGGTGGATTATGACCTTATTTATGTGCTCAAGTCATGAGTGGTAAATGTATGTCAAGCTTGTCATTGTCAAGTACCAAATATCAGATTTAGTATCCACAAATGCCCCCTTTTATTTTAATCATGGAATTGCTAAAGTAGAAGGATATTATGTATTTGAGAGTATAAAACACACTTTATCTTCAGTATGAAGCTCCAATTTCACATGTCACTCAATAAAAAAAATGTAATCGTGTGTACTCAAAGCCCATAAATTGACAATTTTAATCTGAAACTAAATTTTTAGTATTTTAAAGATAAAAATTAAGAGTACACTTGTGTATTGATGAAAACCATGTTGCCCTTGTAACTTTTTGGAGATGGTGCTTCCTTGTTGAAGCATTGAAGAGACTTGTGGTTCCTTGCTGAAGCATAAAGATATTTGGGGTGATTCTATCTTAAATTTATATAAGTATGTAACCTCTTGGATTGGGAAGATTACATGTCCCAACCCTCATGAACATGGTGGAAAATATGCAATTTACTACCCAAATAACTATGTAGGTAAAAAAGAGAACCATGTTATGGATTTACTTAAAGAAAACTAAATCAACCATTGCATATGGCTTATAGGTTATGTTCGGTGAATATTTTGTCAATAAGCTAACTGATGAGCAAAATACATCTTATCAACCATAGCAAGGGAGATTGGTCAGCCAAATGTGTTGATTTACCACATCAAAATGGGACAAATCTCTCCTCTCATTAAGGGGAGGTTCCTTGTAAATAGAAGGAGGCTATATACTATATATATATATATATAAGCAAAAAATAACACTCAAGGGTAGGATAACACCATCCATATCTATTTTTTCAGAGATGATGTTCAAAAACAAAGGAGAAAATCCTAGTGAAAACACTAAAGGCACTTCTCTTCTTTCAAAATTGATCTTACAGGAAACAACATGAGTTCTTTCAGGTAGTGGCAAGTAACTGGTAACAAAAGATGTAGTAACTGACAAACTAAGATGTAGCACAAAGTCTCCACCTTGACTGCCTAAGAGTGAAAATACGAAGGACAATGAGGGCACAAAGTCATCCCAAGGTCCTTTACACAGAAACATAAAACAAACAAACACACTAAAGGCAGTTGTAGACAGCACAAAGTCTCTCCACAATTGGCTTCAGGACACCTTCCTGATTACTTCCACTAGTTCTGCTTATTTCAATAAAATGGACAAGAACGCATTCAAGAAATATACATAAGAACAATCTCCTAAAATGACACAAGCTATAACAACACAAAGTTTGAAAGTAACTTGCTTTCTCATTCAAATAAAGAAATATGATGAACAATTTGAGCTCAAAGTCTCAATAATCACCTCTCAATTTTGGCAGAGTTTCACTTTTATAATGAAAAGATCTCTCCTTTTTCTAAGACAAGAGATTACAATGTATATCAACCAAGGAAGGCTTGGCACTTTTTTCCATGGAGCGCCCATGTTGCATTTAATGCTTTGAATGCGTCTCCAGTTTTGTCAAAGGACCATGCTAGAAAATAGGGCAATTGCCTTAACTATGGCATGCTAAGTCATCTCAACTATCTCCTCTTGGGTCTGGGTCATCTAGTTTGTCACTTGATGTCTATGTAGCTGTCCATTTCGCCTTTACTCCAAGGGAGACAAACAAGGTGCACCTTCAATGTTTGCAAGCTCAAAAATCTACATTATAGACTGTTCTAGCTCCTGAAACAACTATTGCATATATATTTCCCTCTTTGTCTTTTCCTAGTTTTGTCTTTTCCTGGAATCTGAGCTCTCGGGGCTATATTCTCAACTTTGCTAGCTCTTTTGGCTCCTTATCTCAGTAGTTCTTCCCTTTGACATTTTGGCCTTTGAATGCATTTGAGTTTGTGCTCAAGCCTTCAAATATCAATGGCTATTTCATTGCCACAAAGTTGACATCTTCGAGCCCATGATCGTTTGAAAGCCAATGACTAATTAGTTGCCCTAAATTTGACAGCTGTGGGGATGTCACCAGACATCTGGTTCCCAATGGCTAGTTCATGATGCTCAACTTTGACGTCTTTAGGCCCATCATCCTCCTTGGCAATTCCTTTGGCTTTGTTATTTGATCCTTCCCAGAGGGGACCTACCCTTTGGGGTCTTGAAAAGGGTCTACTTTGCTTGGCGAGAGCCCCCCTGCAAGGGTACCTACCCTTCGGGGTCCTTCGGGTGGTCTTCGGGTTTCACCAGGTGTCCTTCAGGGTCTAATTCCTTCAGACAAAATGTTTGAAGGAATTCCTTTGAACATTTGTCTGAAGGAAATCTTCCTTTGCATTTCTTTCACTTTTCATCAGGCTTTCGATCGGGCTTATTCCTTCAGACAAAAGTCTAAAGGAATGCCTTAGCATTTTTGCCAAAGAAAATCCTTCTAAAGGAATTCCTTTGCTCCTTTTAGCTTTTGAAATGGTCCATTTGATCCTTGCTTGCCCTCTGAAAGGGTTGTTTGACCTCCAAGGTTACCTCTTAGAAAAGTTGCAAGGGTCCTTTTGGCTTCGAAGTGCCCTCCGCAAGGGCACTTGTCCTTCAGGATTTTGAAATTAAATTGACTAATTGAAAATGCCTAAGTGTCGAGAGCTCATTTCTTTCCTACAGAGTTCATAGAAATGTATTTGTAGAGTCTGTAAAACCCAGTCCGTAGAAACCAAAAACTAACCTGCAGAGTCCTTAGTTTTGAGTCCGTAAAACTTCTCCTGAGAGTTCGTAGATTCCTTCCTACAGAGTCCATAGATTTCTGCCTGTAGAGTCTATAGAAACCATAAACTAACTTGTAGAGTCTGTAGAAATGAGTCCATAGAACTCCTCCTATAGAGTCCATAGATTCCTTCTTGTAGAGTCTGTAGTTTCAAGCCTATAGAGTCTGTAGTTTTAAGCCTGTAGAGTTTGTAGAAACGTATCTACAGAGTCCCTTAGCTAAAAAAGTTTTGAAAAATAGAGAATTTGAAGGCTTCGAACAATTTTTGAGAAGGGAAGAGAGAATTTTTTGCTTGTAAGACCAAAAATAGCTCATGTGTTGTCCCCAAAAATGAGTGACAAACTTTAGGAACAATAGCTGGCTCCAGTTGGGGAACTTCCTTCAGTTAAAATTTTGAAGTAGCTGAGGGAAGTAAAAACCAGAATCTCTAGTGATTTGAAGTGTGCCATTGAGATTTGGATTCATGCTCCCCAAAAAAAAAGGCACCAAAAATGAAAATGAACAACAAAAAGCACAAAACAGAACTAAAGACTATATAAATATACATATGTACAAGTGAACTTATATGATACTTCAAGAATTGAAGTGCTTCAAATGCTGCCCATTATGAGGTAGAGAAAAGAGCATGCCATCTTGATATTTCAATACGAAACTATTTTCACCGTTGAGCTCATGGATAGTAAACGGGCCTCTCCAAGGGAATCGAATTTCCCATGCATTCCCTTTGGTTCTCTTCTCTTGTCCCATAAAAGGACTTAATCTCCAATCTAGAAATCTCAGGTTTTTACTTTCTGGTCGAAGAGCTTCTTCACCAGACATTAATGTGCAGCAATTCGGTCCACCACCATAGTTCACTGCTCATTCAACTCAGTCAAGCACATGATCCTTTTATCAATGGACCTTTCATATGTCTGATCTTCAACCGCCTTTGCCAATTTTAGTGCTGGCAATTCCAGGGTGATTTGTATCTCTGTACTGAGACCATACAAAAGTTAGAAATGTGACATACTTATTTCCCTCGTGTGTAATTATGTCTGCCCATAAGGCATCAACCAATGCTTTATGCCATGTTCATTGGTTGTCATCCACCAGCTTCCTGATGATGGTCATCAGGTTCTTGTATCTTGATTCAGCTTAACCATTCCCTTGTGGGAAATAATCAGAATAGTGGGAGAGGGTAATCCAATAGTAAAAATATAACTGAGTGATCTCATAGGAAGAGAAATAGGCAGCATTGTCTGTGACAATCTTGGTTGGTACCCCAAACTTGGAAATGATGTTCTCCTTGAAGAAATCACATACTACCTCTGAAGTAGCATTCTTGGTTGGAATTGCCTCCACCCATTTGGTGAAGTAACCTGTAGCTGTGAGGACATAATCATGTCCAGCACTTAAAGATGGATTTACATCACCAATGAAATTGATTCCCTATTAATGAAATGGCTCTTCTATCACCACTGGCTTGTGAAGTAGAGCAGCTAACTTGGGCCTTTCCATGAACTGTTGGCACAGTTCACACTTTCTTATCCATTTGTATGCATCTTGAAATAGAGTAGGCTAGTAGTACTTGGCTCACAGAATCTTATGGGTAGTCACAAGCATAGAAAAATGTCCTCCACAGGCCAAATTGTGAAAGGACCTCAAAAGTTGGTTCTGCTACTCTTTATCCATGCAGGGAAGGAACACTCCATCAAGGCTCCTCTTGTACAGGTCGTTTTCCTAGAGGACAAAATTGACAGCTTTCAATTTAATGGTCCTCCTTTCTTTACGAGACAAGTGGGTAGGACACTCACAGTAAGTAAGGAAATGAGCAATACTTTAATACCACTCATTCGTGGTGGAGACAAACATGACTGTTGGCGTATCTTCCACTTCTTTTTCTTCATGCCCTGCTTTCTCCAGTCTATTGTCAACAATCAATTGACAGAGGCCCTTTCCTCTCACAGGATTTGTCAGTTTGATAACTAGATCAAACTCCTAGATTTTAGCAATCCAATTCCCTCTTTTGGTTCTAAACTCCTGCTGAGTTAGTATGGATTTAATAGTGGTATCAGGAACTAGGACAGTAACACGTGAATTGAGGATGTAAAAATGGAAATGTTTTACTACCTTTACCACTGCATAAGCATGCTTCTCCATGTTTGAATACTTCAACTCATGAGCTTTAAGAGGATACCTCATAAAGGATATTGGAGATTCCATACCTTCTTCATTCTATTGAATCAAAATCACTGAAAGCGTGTGTTTAGAAGCATAACTATACATGATGAAATCCTTGGTATAGTCTGGATAAACCAAAATTGGGGCATGGGCAATGGTTGTCTTGATGTCTTGGAATTCCAAATTGCCTTCTTCAGTCCAACTGAAGGTAGCTTTGCCTTTCATCATGTTTACAATATGGTGAGTCTTCTCAACGAACTCAGGGATGAACCTTCATAAAAAAATTACTTTTCCAAAGAAAGAGTGAATTGCAGTCTTACTTGTGGGTAGGGTAACTTCCTGGATGGATTTGACTCTTTCTGAGTCAATCTTTATGCCTTCTCTGGATACAATGTGTCTGAGAAGCTTCCCTTTTATTACTCTAAAGAAAAACTTTTTAGGGTTCAGAGAAATGCCATTTTGGCAGCAACATTCCAACACTTGTTGCAAATGGTGCACATGATCAGGATGGTGCTTGGAAAACACTATTAAATCATCTAGGTATACTACAATGAACTTACCCATTTCATCTTTGAAAGCAATGTCCATTGCTCTCTGAAAAGTGGCACCAACATTTATTAGGCCAAATGACATCCTTCGATAGGCAAAGGTGCTCCAAGATGTGGTGAAGGCAGTCTTATGCTGGTATACTTCACCAATTTCAACTTGATTGTATCTTGAGAAACCATCTAGCATTGATAACATCTCTGAACTAGTCATCGTCTGAAGAACTTGATCCATGATGGGTAGAGGATAGTTATCCTTTAAGGATGACTGATTCAAGTTCCTGAAATCCACACAAAATGAAATTTGCCATTCTTCTTCCTCACAGGTACTATGTTTGCAATCCATGTAGAATAATGGATTGGAAAAATTATCTTAGCATTCAACATTTTCTATATTTCAAACAGAATAGTACCTGATATCTTCAGATTGTACTGTCTGGATTTTTGCTTGTAAGGCACTGAATCACTTTTAAGAGGGATGTCATGGTGAATTTATTTAAGCCTGAGTGATTTCAGATCATTATAGGAGTATTCTATGACATCAATGTACTGGCAAAGTAGAGTAGTGAACTTAAATCTCTCCTTAGGAGTGCAACATTTCCTAACATTCACCATCTTGGGATCTTCCTTGGTACCCAAATTTATTTGATCAAACTCTTGGGAGGAGCTTGAATCCGTTTGCTACTGTTTGATGAATCTATCATGTTTTTCAAATAGCTTCTCAAGGAAAACTAGGCCTTTGGGAATCTTATTCCCTTTAAGTTACAATAACTCTTCACCTGCATCTGCACTTGACTCAGGGGCTAGTTTAGGCTTCTAAGGCTCATTGCCTTCGAAATGAAGTTGTTCAAAGTTATCTTTTTATTCCAAGTAGGTAATGATTTAGTTGTTATTATTAAACACCTACTAATAATTGGCATTATTAGGTACACTTGGTCGAAAAACCAACTCAATAGTGTACCTATCTCCTTTAAAATCAGAGTGAACGACTAGAAGAGTTGCTGAAACAACCAATGCATCAGCTCTGTCATTGAATTCCTTGGGTATGGTAGAGATGTTGAAAGCATCAAAGCTTTTAATTTGATCTTAGACTAGATTGTGGTAGTGGCATAATGTCTCATTTTTGGTTTGGTACAGGTTCCTTACCTCACAAACCACCAGTTCAACATCTCCTTTGGCATGAAGGAGTTTGATGCCTTTGTCTTGAGCAACCCTCAATCCAAGCAATAGAGATTCATTCTCAGCTGTATTGTTGGTATTGCTAAATTGTAATTTGTATGAAGAAATAAAAATATCTCCTTGGGGAGATATCAACACAATTATAGCTCCTGAACTGGTAGAGGAGCAGCTGCCATCGAATTCTAGAATCCATACCTCATTAGACACTGATTTTTCTTCAGATTCTTCTTTATTTGGAGGGGGAGATTCTTCTACACTTGTACTGCACTCCAACAATCCTTCTATTGTTCCCTTAGATCTAATTTCTAGGTTGACACATTCGAGAATGTCAAAAAATGCATCATGGACTTCTTCTATAGATAAAAAGTAATTACCCATGCCTGAAGACTCAAATAAAATTTGAGCTTCAGGTGCTGATGTTTGAGTAACCACATATTTTGCTTCCTTCTCAGGAAGCAATCTCTGCATAACACCTTTGATTGGGATCCTCACCTCAGAAAGGTCCATGCTTAATTCACCACCAACATCCTTACTGAAATTCCACCCAAGAAGGATGCCGTATGATACTGGGACATCAGCAAGTAGAACAGTCATCTTGATTCTCTTGTCTAGAAATGCTGCAAATGCAAATTGGGCATCCTTGATTTGTCCTAGCAATGGCACTTATTTGTTCTCCATGGAGAAACATCTCCCAAATGTCTTGGTTAGTGTGAGACCAAGAGATTCTGCCACTTTGGTAGGCATAACATTGTCTGGAGCTTCGAAATCAATGATACAAATTTTTAGCTTGTGATCGTTTATCAACAGAGAAATATAGAAAGGCTCTATTTTCCTAGGGGCAGAAGGAGGAGTAATGACAAGGTTTTTTGGGATAGACATGTTCCTTGGAGATCATGAGTTACCTTCTTAGCATCTTGTCTTGTAGGGATGATTTGGTTCTTTACACATTGAACCAACTTATCCAACTGATTAGGGCTGGATTGCAGGAATTCAAATTCAGACATTTGAATTTTGGTTTTCTTTACATGGTCAATTATGTCAAATGTCTGAAATAAACTAGGAAGAGAGGATGGGAGCTCATCCTTTTGATTTTTGGAAGGGGGAGGATTGGTCTGCGAATTTGAAGTAGAAGGTGTAGTGATGTTTGATGTACTTACCTTTTTTGCAATCACCAGGTCCTTTGGCTGGAAAGGCAGAGTGGTTCCCCGCTTAGCGATTGAAATTGTTAGTTGAGGTTGCTCCTCTATCTTCACTTTATCATCTTGTTGGGCTGATTGATTCTTAGACTAGGTAAACACAACATATGATCCCTTATCTGCTTTACCTTCACTTTTAGGTTCATCTTGATAAGTCAGGAAACCAATGTTAGAGTCGCTAACTAATTCTTCTTCTCCCTCTGTGAAGAGATTAGCGTCATCTTCTGGGTTCAATTTAGGCTGGAAGGAGAAATCTGATTCTACTTCGAGATATCCAACTGCTGAATTGGTTAGAAGTGCTTCAATGGCAAGGTTATTCCTCTGAGGGGGAGGGAGACGATTTACTTCCCCTTGATTCTTGATAGCATTACCTTGGTAAGACTGATTAGGGAATGTCCTCCTTGGTGCATCTTTGCATGAAGGATTAGATGACATTCCTTGCACCATTTGCTTTTTAAGAGCTAGTAATTCATTTTCTAGTTTCTGCACCATTAGATCAGTAGTGGTTGTAGGTGAGTATTCAAAAGATAAAGAGGATTTATCTCTGTTAGGATCTCTCTTTATCTTTCCTACCAAGATAAGGTCATCTTCCACCTCAGTGGCCAAGTCTTGAGTAGCCTCAAGGTCTATGTGGCTAGCACGTCTCAGCGAAAAACTCACTTTAGGCAACTATGAGTTGATGAATAAGCATTTGAGGTTTTCAGGTGTTGGTTGAGCAATTGTAGGAATCTTATTCCTCAGCTTGTCAAACTGTGCTATGAAATCCCTCATCGGCTCATGAGGCTCCTTCTTCATCTGTGTGAGCTGGGACAACAAGGCATGTGCATCTTCTATAGGCTTGAACCTGGCTTCAAAATTGGCTTTGAGAGTGTCCCAATCAGTCACTAACCAAACTTGCAGATGGTAGAACCAATTTGCAGCAATGCCTTGTAGTGTCTCCACGAATAGCCTGATTACTATGTCTTCATACTCCACACCTATCACGCCACAGGCTATGCTAAAGGCTACAATGTGTTCATCAGGATGAGCTTTCCCATCACCAATGAATTTGGGGAAATTCTTTCTTAAACTGCATGGAAGCTCATGTAGAGGTGGAGTAAGATTGAGCGGACCAAAAGAGTTACCCCAAGGGCCTTGAGCTACCATGATTTGATTATGAAAAAGGGGGATAACAAATTTGGGTGGATTATGTATAGGCAAAGCTCTGCTAATAGTAGAAAAGGAAGTTATGCCTTGTGTTGGTGACCTGGTACGAGTAGGAGGAACACTCTTAGATCGTTGAGCTTGAAGTTGGGGAGGGAACAAATTGAAATTGCCCTACTGCACCAACTCAAAAATAGGGTCAACAACACCTTGGGCTCTTTGATTTTTGGTAAATAGTGGAGTTGCCAGAGTATATAATGGAGGTGGATAAGGATATAAATGGATAATGGAAATGGATAAGGATAGGGACTGCTTTAATCTGAAACTTGAGGCTTCAGACTGCACGTAATGTCCCCAATGGAGTCACCAAAAAACTATTGGCGTGAAGCTGACAGTGTTCTTTCCTACTTCACATTGTTCCCCAAAAAGTCATGGGAAATTTGATTCCATATGGAATGCATGGGAAATTTGATTCGTGAAACCAGAGATTTTGGGTTCGATCCCCAACAGAGTTGCCAAAAAACTATTGGGTAAATATTTTGTCAATCAGCTAACTGATGAGCAAAATAGGTCTTATCAACCACAAAAAAGGAGATTGATCAGCCAAATGTGCAGGTTTACCACATCAAAAGGGAATAAATCTCTTTTCTCATCAAGGGGAGGTTTCTTGTAAATAGAAGGAGGCTATATATATATAAGCAAAAAATAACACTCAAGGGTAGGATAACACCATCCATCTCTTTTTTTCAGAGATGATGTTCACAAATAAAGGAGAAAATCTTGGTGAAAACACTGAAGGCACTTCTCTTCTTTTAGAAGTGATCTTGCAGGAAATAGTAGGAGCTGTTTCAGGTAGTCGTATGTAACTGGTAACAAAAGACGTAGTAACTAGCAGACTAAGATGTAGCACAAATTCTCCACCTTGACTACCCAAGAGTGAAAATACGAAGGACAATGAGGGCACAAAGTCATTCCAAGGTCCTTTACACAGAAACAAAAAATAGACAAAAACACTAAAGGTAGTTGTAGACAACACAAAGTCTCTCCACAATTGGCTTCAGTACACCTTCCTA
The DNA here is from genome assembly GCA_037957365.1 of Torreya grandis. NCBI lineage: Eukaryota > Viridiplantae > Streptophyta > Pinopsida > Cupressales > Taxaceae > Torreya > Torreya grandis. The sequence continues at coordinate 1,665,554 of JARHVA010001399.1, read as the reverse complement.
ATTACTTCCACTAGTTCTGCTTATTTCAATAAAATGGACAAGAACGCATTCAAGAAACAGACGTAAGAACAATCTCCTAAAATGACACAAGCTATAACATCACAAAGTCTTAAAGTAACTTACTTTTTCATTCAAACAAAGAAATATAATGAACAATCTGAGCTCAAAGTCTCAGTAATCGCCTCTCAATTTTGGTAGAGTTTCACTTCTATAATGGAAAGATCTCTCCTTTTTCTAAGATAAGAGATTACAATGTATATCAACCAAGGAAGGATTGACACTTTTTTCCATGGAGCGACCCATGTGGCATTTGATGCTTTGAATGCATCTCCAATTTTGTCAAAGGACCATGCTGAAAAATAGGGCGATTACCTTAACTATGGCATGCTAAGTCATCTCAACTATCTCCTCCTAGGTCTGGGTCATCTGGTTTGTCACTTGATGTCTGCACAGCTGTCCATTTCGCCTTTACTCCAAGGGAGACAAATAGGGCGTGCCTTCAATGTTTGCAAGCTCAAAGATCTACATTGCAGACTATTCTAGGTACTGGAACAACTACTGCATATATATTTCCCTCTTTGTCTCTTCCTAGTTTTGTCTTTTCCTAGAATTTGAGCTCTCAGGGCTATATTCTCAACTTTGATGGCTCTTTTGGCTCCTTCTCTTAGTGGTTCTTCCCTTTGGCATTTTGGCCTTTGAATGCATTTAGGTCTGCACTCAAGCCTTCAAAGATCAATAGCTATTTCATTACCGTGAATTTGATGTCTTCGCACCTGTCATTATTTGAAAGCCAACGGCTAGTTGGTTGCCCTAAATTTGATGGCTATGGGGATGTCACCAAACGTCTAGATCCCAATGGCTAGTTCACGATGCTCAACTTTGATGTCTTTGGGCCTGTCATCCTCCTTAGCAATTCCTTTGGCTTTGTTGTTTGATCCTTCCCAAAGGGGATCTGCCCTTTAGGGTCTTGAAAAGGGTCTATTTTGCTTGGCGAGAGTCCCCCTGCAAGGGTACCTACCCTTCGGGGTCCTTCGTGTGGTCTTCGGGTTTCATTGGGTGGCCTTTAGGCTCTAATTCCTTTGGACATTTTGTTCAAAGGAAATCTTCCTTCGCATTTCTTTCACTTTCTGTCAGGCTTTCGGTCGGGCTTATTCCTTCAGATAAAAGTCCGAAGGAATACCTTAGCATTTTTGCCACAGAAAATCCTTCCGAAGGAATTCCTTTACTCCTTTCAACCTTTGAAATGGTCCATTTGATCCTTGCCCACCCTCCAAAAGGGTTTTTTAACCTCCAAGGTTACCTCTTAGAAAAGTTTCAAGGGTCCTTTTGGTTTCGAAGTGCCGTCCGCAAGGGCACTTGTCTTTCGAGCTTTTGAAATTGAATCGAGTCATTGAAAATGCCTAAGTGTCGAGAGCTCATTTCTTGTAGAGTTCATAGAAATGTATCTATAGAGTCTGTAGAAACTAGAAACTAACCTATAGAGTTTGTAGATTTGAGTCCATAGAACTCCTCTTGCAGAGTCCATAGATTCCTTCCTGTAGAGTTCATATATTTATGCCTGCAAATTCTGTAGAAACCAAAAACTAACCTATAGAGTCCATAGTTTTGAGTCTGTAGAAATGAGTCCATAGAACTCCTCCTGTAGAGTTCATAGATTCCTTCCTACAGAGTCTATAGTTTCAAGCTTGCAGAGTTCGTAGTTTTAAGCTTGTGGAGTTCGTAGAAACGTATCTACAGTGTCCCTTAGCTGAAAAAGTTTTGAAAAATAGAGAATTTGAAGGCTCAGAACAATTTTTGAGAAGGGAAGAGAGAATTTTTGGCTTGTAAGAACAAAAATAGTTCATGTTTTGTCCCCAAAAATGAGTGACAGACTTTGGGAACAACAGGTTCAATTGTATAGTTTTGCTCAAGTATGCTCAAGTTCATTCCATGTAAACAAAAATGCATGATCAAAAGGGAATGAACAATATTCATGCCCCCAATAGTAAACACAAGTTTTATTGTATAGTTTCACTTAAGTTCACTCAATGTATAATGAAATGCAAGATCCAAAGAAGATGAACAATGTTTGTGCTTTCATCATGACCACATATCTAATAAGTTTGGAGTGGAATGACAATCATTTTCCATCCAACTGTAAATGGTGTTGTTGTATATGTGTGCATGAACTAGTATCATGCCTCATGAATTTGAAATTGTGTATTTATGCATGAATCAGTATCATGCCTCCTACATTTGTGCTCTTTGATATAGAATGTCATGCATATATATTCTAAATTTGAGAATCTCTATCTCAAATGTATCTCTATATGGAAACATTTAATTTTTCTTCCGATATGTTGTGTGCATATTCCCATGTTTATGCATTCAAGTTTATTTGAATATGTGTTCAAGTCTCTATGAATTGAGTGCATATGCCCCATAATATGTATCAATGTGCCAATATTTGTCATGTAATTAAACCATCTAATATTTAAACCATTCTAAATATGTACTATGATTGGAGTTTTTTTCCATGGAAGCTTATGTTTATATGAAAAGCCCATTATAATGCCCCCATATTGGGATGAGGGATGTGTCCTACAAGCCACTCATCTCAAAACAAGATTTAATGGTATCATGTCATGTATAAAGATAACATAATGTGAACGTGTGGAGAATTTGTCATCATAATAATGTATATGTCAATCAAGGCACGTATGTGACATATGTAATGTAATGCATATAAGTTTCATGTCTAAATAGATGTATTAATGAAGCATGTAGTAGTAGGATTACTAAATAAGACCACATAGTAAAAATGTATGATATGTACCATGGCAACACTCAATGTCATCAATCTCAACAAACACAAAAAACTCAAGTGTTCGTGTCACACATAAGGCCAAGGGCCATAAATAAGGGACATGAATATGTAGCAACAAAAAAGGCCAAGGTCCACACGTAAGGGGACATAAAGATGTTTCAAATAAGAGACATCAAATATGTCGCATCAAACAAGGCTAAGGGCCACAATCAAGGGACATAAATATGTCACAAACAAGGTCAAAGGTCCACACATAATAGACAAAGATAAAGTAGGCTATCATGTAAGAGAATAACAACATCAATGAACTATAAAACAAGTAAACTATTCCATACCATCAATATGTATCAATGTCATGTCGTATTATAATAACATATCCATGTAGCACTGTGTAAGATATGAATAACTATCAAGATGAGTAAGCAATCTCAGAGCTTAACATGGTATAAAGGCCATAGAAACATATAACATGTAAGAATGAAACCTATAGAATAATATACTCCTAATATTGACATGGTCATTGGTTAGTGAAATTCCCAACATCTATATATCCATGTACAACATTTATGTCTTGCATCACACTCACATACCATTGAGTGCATGGGTGTATAAAATGAACATATCAACTACCAAACATACGATAAATAACATATATAAATAGTGTAATCTAGTAATCATTTATTGCTTAGGTCTTACTTTTTTATTTTTAAAATATTTTGACTGTTTTAAAAAAATGAAATATTTGAGGTTTAGAAAAGCTAACCGATGATCACATTGATGGGAGGATCATGGGAAGTGTATGTATCAAATGGTGAAACAATCTTGTGTCGTGGATGAAAGGTTCTAGTTGTGGGTTATTAGAATCTGATATGAAGTCATGTGTTGTATGATAATTGTCATGATCACTGCTCTTAGAAATTGGTTTATGATGGTTAGTTATCAATGCTTGAGGACTCTATGGGGTTTGTTGTATAGTAGGATAATGTCTCATTGCCTATGTTTATTATAGAACATGTTAAATTATCTATGGTGATAACTAAGTATATATTATAAATGATGATAGCCTTTGTGGGCCCTTAGTAACTCTCTGATGTGATTGACATTGAATAGTTGGTTATCTATTAGTCCCAACTATTAACAAAATTTCACCCTATGTCAAATTGGGTCAACCCCCTTACATATTCAAACTTTTCATAAGGTCTTCTAGGTTTGAACATGGTCACCATGGTCCTAAATTAGGTAAGTCTCACCTTTTGAGGGTCATACAAAATATTTTAACCATTGTCACTATGGATCGAGATCCACCCTTTGTTATTTTGGAATAGTTCATGTTTTGTCCCAGAATCACCCTACATGTTCAACACTTCTGCCTTCGGCCATCCTTTCCTAGGTCCCCTGTTGAATTTTTTGCCTAAGTGTCAAATTCTTTCCGCTTCCTCCATGTGGTATCCAGGCACTAGTTGAGCACAAAGAGGCTCTCATTTCACTCTGATGTAGCACCAACTTGACACATGATGACCCAACACTATTTGAAGTTGATTCCCTTTTGGTCAAAACTTTGAGCAGTGCCATTGGATAATAATATAATGGGCGAGACCCATCAGGAAGTTATAAAGTTGACCATGGCTTCTCCACGTGGTTCCCTTGCACTCATTTTTACAAGGAAGTTCCCAAATTCCCCTGGAGAAGCGTCTACTCAACATATCATTTTGACGCTCATCCAAGAGTGGTTTTGATCTATCAGACCTTTAGGTAGTGCTATTGCCTAGCGAAGAGAAGGAAAGGAACCCACCATGTGATTATAACAAGGATAAGATGAGCCTTTCCACATGGCACCATGATACTTTTCAAAGGCAAAGTTTTACTGTCAGGCTAGGAGTTGCACCATTGGTCGAAACAAATTGATTCCCATCTCTAATGGCATAATAGTGGTAGTTTTGTAAATGAATGCGTGGCACCATGATGTTTCTCCTAAGCATCATGGCCATCAGAGGATGATGCAATTACACCATATTTAGGATCGATAGGTTAACCTCACTCATGATCCTGAGTCCTTCATTCAGTTGTAACAACATCATCATATGTATGAGTGCCAGGGATTTCTAGTTATCGCTCCCATGAGAAGCCACTTTGCTTATATTCTAGGCTCATCCCTTTTGGAAGGGGGTGATCAATTATTTTGTATTTTCTATTTTGGAGAATATACATTTGTAATAGTTTTATGATAGAGGTAGAAGTAGCTAACATTTTTCATTCTACAACCTTAACAGGTACCCCTCATAGGTAGTATTGAACAATATGTATTGTACCCTTTGAGGTCTTTTATATTTTGTTCTTTACCTAACTATGAAGAGGATGTGGTGTTCTCTGTTAAACTGAGTGAAGAATTCTTATTGTTTGTTATTTCATTTCTATACTCCTGTATTATTGATTTTTTCTGCACCATAGACTTTAATTCATGCTTTATGCTCCTTTAATAGTCTATAGTGTTCAAAAATTCAAGTTATTTCATGTAATCATATGTTAATGTCTTAAAGATCTTGGCTCATCACCTTAGTTTTATTTTAGTATTTTTTGCATTTACTTCATTCCCCTTTTCTCCCTCCCAAGATCAAATCAAAGAGTTAGATTCTAAAATTATGAAGGTTGCTTTACATATCACAATTCAGTCCCACACATGTAAACCTTCCCATAAAGGTTATTTAACCTAGAGCGAGAGTTTTAGGCATCAGCAATTTTTCTTTTCTAGTATGCCTAGTAGGACTAGATCTGCTAGTGTACCTGACTAGAAGCTTGAGTTTATGAACCAAAGACCTGTTATAAGGTTACAAACAATAAATAATCTAAGCCTGCTAACACCACCTCTAGGAGCTCTAACTCACCAAAAAACTGTAGGTTTTAGCACTTTTCAATAACAACTAATGGCTCTTTCAAGCCCACCAAGGAACTTCATATCATGAGATAGCAGCAACTCATTTATCCCTCTAGTGCCCCTAATTACATGGAACCCCATTCCTATAAATACCTTGAAGGCACTCCCTAAATTCTCAGGAGAAGATTTCAAGACCGCAATAAAACATCTCCAAGATGTTGCAAATGTGTGCATTGCAGATTATGTTAATGTGCAAAATATAGCCTTAAGACTACTAGCCACTTCCTCTAAGGGGCAAGTTCTTGATTGGTACTAATCCTTGACACCTAATTCTATAGCCCCTTGGGTAATATATTCTTTTAGCAGTTCAATAAGAAGGTGGACCGATCGTCCCTTTTGCAATAACTGATAACTATTAAGAGGGCCCTATAAGAAGCCATTATTGATTTCAATTTTAGGTTCAAGAAGACCTATCAAAGGATTCCAATAGCTACTCAACCACCCATGGGCATGGCCATCATTTTATATCTTAGGGCTTTCAACTCAAATATTGCTATCATGACCCAATCACTTGGAGGTCATATAGTATCAGACTCTTTTGATCTAGCAGTAAGGGCCAAAAATAATTTAATATATGCAAAAAAGCTTCCTCCTCAACCACTGATGCTAATGTTCCCAGAGATGTTAATGACATCACAAGAAGAAGTCCCAAGTACCTCAAGAGCATCACCTTCTATGTACGTGTATCCACCCACTTAGGCAAGCACATCTACTTCATCCTTGCTAGCTACAGAGATGAACGATATGAAGAGTATTTTATGAAACTTCTCTAATGAGATAATAAATCTCAAAAGATAGCAGGCTATGCCTCCAAAGCCCCCTTTAAATAACTACCAAGAAAAGAGAACACCATACCAACATAACCAATATCAGGAGAGGTAAAGGTCAAACCATAAAGTGCAAAACCACCAAGTGCCAAATAATTAGATGTGGCTCATAAACCAAATGGTTGCAGTCCCTGATCCCCTACACACGGTATCATTGAATGCAAATAGAGAGATAGTCACTAGCCAAAACAACTTGGTAGATGGCTCTAATTCATGGTGTTTCCCCTACAAAAATGCTCATGGACCTTGAAAATGCTTAATGGGCAATCTATAGCAGAAGGGTACCGAATAGTGGTGATAAGGGAATGCACCTGATTTGGCCTATGGATACCAATCTCTGGGGATTAAGAATGTAGTCTTAATGGTATAAATATAGGGATTGTTCCTCGAACAAAAAGAATAAATAACCCCAAAAAACACACTTTTCTCCTAGGTATAAGGTGAAGACGTAGTCTATGCAAGTGAAGTTCTTGTGGATATAACTCCACAAGTTTAATCAGACTACTATATGTGCTCCAAGAAAAAATTAGCTAAGAGCCCTAAAGCCACCACAAGTACCAAATTGACTTTCAAAAAAATTACAACCCTCATCCTCCACCTCCAACATATCCAAGGTGGAGCAAAATAATGCAAAACAAGGCAAAGGACCCTGAGGTTCCACTCCCAAGGTCATACAATGTGGTAGAGCAGCTAAAAAAGGTTCTAGCCAACATTTCCATATGGGACATGCTATCCATCCCCAAGCAGAAGTCTCTACTAAAAGAGGCTTTGGGGGAATGAGAAAATCCCACACCAGGACAACTGACCACAAAACCCCTACAGACAAAGGGAAAGGAGACCAACATGAGTGTGTAACCCCAAATACCATCTACATTTGTCAATTATAAAGAAGGGGTAAGTAAAACAAAACCCACTCCATTCTACTTAACACTTATTATGGGGAAAAAATTATTGCACAACTTGGTCGATTTTGTTTCTAGCACAACGGTGATGCCCAAGCAGATAGCAAAGGCATTATAATTGCAATATGAACCCTTGAATAAAGGAGTAATGTAGTTGGATGGAAATAAGGTTATAACCTTAGGGATCATCAAGGATCTTCCCCTCACATTATACTCTTATCCCAACATTACTATATCATAATAAGTTGTAGTGATAGACATCCCTCCCATCTTTGGGCTATGCCTGTCAAGAGATTTTACCACCAAGATAGGTGGGTACCTATCATTGGATTAGTCCCATTTAATATTGAGGACCAAATATGGTTCAAAATTAAAGGTGTTATCTAATCCAATGCATTTTAAACACAACAAAAGAGGCAATGATAAATTTCAAAGCAATGCACATGTCCTCTAAGACAGGGATGTACCACGTAGAGATGCTTGAAGAGAAAAAAGTGGTAGATGCTAGAAGTCTGGAGGAAGAAGTCCTTATCATTGAATTTGTTGAGAGTGATTCATTAATTAACTTCAATCCCACTAGCCTCATAACCTACGTAATCCATGACGAATACCTAGTCATTCCTAAGTCTATAAAGAGACAGGAGGATCAGAGCAGAAGACATGAAAATGAGTCTAAATTTTGGACTCTAGATTTTGACAGTGTGAAATGCAAGATTAGCTTTGGGACATGCATCTATTTAGTGTCTCCATCTAAGAAATAAACCCTCTGAGCCTTCTAATTTTAGTTTACCTACACAAGTAATGAAGCCGGATATGAAGTACTAGTCCATGGCCTCAACCTTGCTAAGCGAATGGGCATAAAGTAGTTAGTATTCGGTGATTTTGAATTAGTGTTGAGATAGGTTAGAGGGGTCACAACTATGAAAAATGTATGCATGAGGTTTTACCACCATGAAATATGGGTTTTGATTAAGATCTTCGATGCTTTCAATATTTAGATAATCCTTAGGACCACAAATGTAGAGGCAGACTAAATGGTGATAATTGGCTCCCAATTTTACTCAGTATAGACTTGTTCACCAATGATCAAGTAGTGCAGGTGATCATCAAACCCACCATTCTTGATAATGAATAAAATTGGAAAGTATTCAAAAATTATGCACAAATTACCATGTTCCTTTAGCAATCATGTGAATTCATGGAGCGATTGCAACCAAAGATCGAAGAGGCCTATGGAGACCAAATCATGTAATTAAAAACCAACAAATTGCCAAAGGGGCTCATCATCTTAGAAAACTTGTTCAATTTTTATGATGCCAGAAATGACAAATAAAAGTTTGTCATAAATAAAAGTGACTATTTCTAACTTAATGTCAGAGGTGGGAGAAAGTTGAAGGTCGGAAGAGAGGTTCCCCAAAAGGCTAAGGAGTGGTTGGTTTTCTTTTGCAACAAGTATGAAGTAGTCATCGCATGGACCTATGATGACTTGAAAGGGTATGACTGTAAGGTCATTCAACACACCATATATTTGGTAGAGGGAACCAAACCCATCTGACATAAGTGAAGGCTAGTAAACCTAAAAATTGAATCCCTCATGGCTCAGGAATTGAGGAAACTAATCAACTCAAAGATCATATACATGATTAAAAATTTTACTTGGGTATCCAATTTGGTTCCTGTGTAAAAGAATAGTGGAGAGATTTGGCTATGCATGGAATTTTGAGACTTGAAAAAGGATTCCTTCAAAGATCACTACCCCCTTCCCTCTATGGAATAGATCCTCTAGATAGTGGCAGGTGCAAAAATGTTTTCTCTACTAGATGCTTTCTTCGGATATAATCAAGTATGGGTAAATAAGGAAGATTTGCACAAAACCACTTTCACTACAAAGTGGGGAACCTTTTCTTATATGAAGATGCCTTTCAACCTTTCTAATGTCAGGGATACATTCCAACGAGCTATAGATGTGGATTTTAAGGGACTAATTAATAGGATCATCTTCATCGACCTGGATGACCTCACTATGTTTTTTAAGAAGGAAGACCACTTAGATCATTTGGAGAAGGTTTTCTAAAGGTGCTAAGAATTTGAGGCATCTCTTAACCCCCCAAAAAGTGTCTTCAAAGTCCTGTAAGGCATGTTGATCAAAAATGTAGTATTTAAAGAAGGGATCACCATTGGTCCAAAAAGAGTACAAGCCATTAGAGACTTAGCTCTTCCAGTGAACAAAAAAGGGGTCTCATCTTTCTTTGGGAAGATTAACTTTGTCAGCAGATTCATATATGGCTTTGCAAGGTTAATGAGGCCAATCATGCTAATGCTAAAGAAGGACCAGGCCTTCAAGTAGACACCCAAAAGGAGAGCAACATTCGATAAAATTAAGGATGTGATAAAAAGAAGAGGAAGGAAGAAATGAGCACTTGATCATGTTTCACTCAAGAACATTGTTTGGGTATGAAGTCAAATACAACTTTGTAGATAAATAAGCTTTTGTCATTGTCAAGGGCCTCAAAAAGTTTAAGCACCTTATGGTGGGCAACAAAATAATGGTGTTTTTGGCACACTCCAACATCTATGAATACATAATGGAAAGAGAAATCATGAGAAATGAGCTAATTGGATCACCAAGATCCTATAGTATGATATCAAAGTCAGGCTGACTAAGGTGATCATAGGGAGAGGAATATATGAATACTTAGCCCAATGTGCATATGTCCCATAGGAGGAACATGACACACTGAAGGTAGTTTTATTAAACCAATATGAGATCAACAAGTCTTGGGTTATCAATCAGATCCGCTACATACAAACCGATCGATATCCTGATGGTCTCCCCATACATAAAAGGCATTTCTACTAACTACAATGGGATAGTTATGCACTAGTCTAAAGAGTCCTATTCAAAATAAACTTTGATGGGGATCTGTTTTGATGTTGAAAAACACCAAGGCAAGAAAATCCTCTAAAACATGCATTTCACCCCCTAAGTGCCCACTTCTTAGCAAAAACCACCATGACCAATATCATGTGTGTAAGATACTACTAGATGACCATGTTTATAGACTGCCATTAGGTAGTCAAAAAATGCTAGAAATGTCAATTCTTTGCAGGGAAGAGGAAAAACTCGGCCATGCCTCTGAACCCAATTATGACTGACGAACCCTTCACACATTGGGGTTTATATTTCATCAGAATGATCAATCCCATCTCTAACACGGGTCACAAGTAGATACTTATGACCACTGACTACTTTACTAGGTGGACCAAAGTAGCTCCTATAATAGAGGAAATCAAGAATATGATCCTTAACTTTTTAGAGGATCTCATAGCAAGGTTTGACCTATCCAAGATGATCATCTCTGACAATGTAAAAGCCTTCCTCAGGTCCAAGATTTTTGAGTTCATACTCCAAAATGGTATCTTCTTAAATACTTCATCCAATTACTACTCTTAAGGGAATGAATTGGAAGAGTCAACAAACAAAAAAATTATAAGGCTAATCAAAAGGATGGGTGCCAACCAAAAAAAGGAGTGGCATACACACATAAAAATGGCCCTATAGACGGACTGCATCACTCCCAAACAGATCCTAAAGACTTCCCTATATGAACTTATGTATGGGAAAGAGGTAGTCATGCTTGTATCATTATAAATCCCCATTATATAGCTTCTAAAAGCTATCAATATTGTGTAAAATAGAGTGATAGAGGTTAGGCTCACAGAGCTACTTAGCCTCCAAAAAGCAATAGAGTAGGCAAGCGATGCAAAAAGCACCCGATAACAAGTGGTCAAGTGTTGGTTCAATAAGAAAACATCGGATCTAAGATTTGGACCCAAGATTTAAATGCAAATATTTGGTTCTCAAGTATGATCAAAGGGTCACAAGGCCAGGCCAACATGCAAAGTTTGATTCTTTCAATAGAGGGTCTTTCTGTATTATCGCTAAAAATAGGGAAATGCTTTCGAGTTAGAAGATGGAGAGGGTAATACATTGGAGATCCTTATTAATGAGATTAACTTGAAGCATTTAAACTATCTTACCTACCTCCCCCTTGTACATAGCTAGTTTCCCCTTTTACTTGTGTTTCCCTTCTTGCTTGTGTGTTTCCCTTAGTCTTTTTCCCTTTTTGTTGTTGTTTCTTTTGAATAAGTGCCATTAGTACAAGTGGATCCTCTTGTTGCCATGTGTCCTTACCCTAACTATCCTAAATTTTAAAACATTATCTAAAATATGGTTATCTACTCACCTCTCCTACCATTAATATCGAATGCTCCATATTACACTATTCACCATAAGGATTGTTGTAAATCTCTTACGAGTTACTCTTTGAGCATATGTGCCACCCTTAACATTTATGGAGTGCCCCAAATTCAAAATTTTCCATGATGATCACACCCAGGAGCATTTGTGTAAAATACCCATCTCCTCATCTAGCTAAACACTTAGATTCATTGAGATTTTTGAGAGCATTGAGCAATTGAGCAAAGTATAAAGAGCATAGAGAGATGAACTAAGAATTATGAGATCTTATGAGTAGAATTTGTTAACCTAGTATCTTATTCTTGACAAAGAGTGACTTTGAAGAAGAATTCTTGAGATGGAGACTTTTACATCTTCATCAAGTGGTGAGAAGCATCCAAGAAAGTATAGAACCTATGGGCTTGGTAGCTAAGAAAATATTCCCCCTCAATATGCGGTGAGCAAATCCTACGCTTCCACCCCTACTCAAGCAAAGGAGAAAGTGTCGAACATCAAGAAAATGGCCAAAGGGAACTATAGAGACCACGAATTAGTCACTGATTTCATGGATGATATCTTTGATCCTAGGCTAGCCAAGAATCCTAAGAGTTTAAGAGAGGGCACTCACACTTAAATGATTGAGAAGATTTGTAGGAATGACTATGACTCATTTAGATGTAGAATGTGAAACTACATGTTGGCCCAGTTCATGGTGCCTTATGTTTACCCATGCCCATAAATTCTTGCCCTCTGCATAGAGAGTTATGATGCCAATACTTGTGTAATTGTAAGCAACACCCATTTGAGGGTGAAAATCAGTGTGGATGTCATAAGGGAGATGCTCTGACTCTTAAGTGACCCCAAGGCTAAAATATGCAACATAGAGAGCCTTTAGGATGTCTATTATACCCAGGTCCATGATAAATCACACTTGCTCAACTTCTTGATTCAAAGAAGCTACATGAAAGTGCCTCTTCTATCCATCCCCCTGGCAAGCTTCTCCTTGAAGTACCTGAAGGATACCCTATCCATGTTGGCTTTCATCTTTAGGATGGACTTAGATGCCAATGTCACTGAGTTTCAATTAGAGATGTTCTTCCTCCTTACTATGATGATCAAGGGGGAGGTATATAGGATGCATTTTGTAGATGCCATTGCCATTACCATGAATAATGAGATGGTGACCTTTTCAATGTTGGGTACCTTTTGGTACTCCTCTTTTCTCCTACATCTCATTCTATTCTAGCACTCCCAATTCTTCTCTGCTTACCTCAACCTCAACTCCTCTGGGATGGAAATATTCCCTAACATGGTGACCCCAGTCACAGTATGGACCTGCATCCTATCAATCACATAGGAATACTATGAGTTCTCAAAGCATTTTTTTGTCTCCAATCCTCATTAACCTCAGTTGAGAGGCTATTACAGATAAGATGACAAACTCATTGTGATCATAGCTTGTTGACAACAAGGTTTTGATCAATTGGTTATTTAGGATCCATTTTACCTTCATTCGATCACATAGATTCAAGGATTAGCCATTCTAGCTCCCGCACCTGCTAACAAATAGAACTTTGGCCTTAGAGTTGGCCCACCAACTTGATGTGGTGGACTCTATATACAGTTTAGGGAAGAAAAAGAAGGGTCTATATGATATCCCTTTCATAAAGAGAGGCATCACAATGGTGAGGAGGTAGCAGGAGTTCTTGCTCGCATCCAAACTCATGAAGCTCAAACTTGACCTAATTTATGATATATGGAGCTATGATCCAGTCAGTTACATAACCTCCTTGAAGACTACCATCCTACCCAATCACCAATCTGACCGTACCTTGAGGAGAGGAGGTCACCCATAGAGGATGAGCACAAATATTATTTGGATCTATCTAAGATCTCATCAGACACTCACAAGTTGTGGGAGTCTTTCTATGATGTGGTTTGTCCATTTGACCCTTTCAAAAAATTAATGAAGGGATTAAGGACACAACTCATCCAAAGAGATGGGAACCAAGAGAAAGTAGCTATGCATGGGAGATATAGGCAAGAGATCAACAAGTTGTACTCTAATTTTGAGGATGAGGAAACAAATGAAACTTTTGAAAATCTCTAGGGTGAGCATCATTCAAAAGTAGACCTAGTAGAAGGAGAATTCTCTGTTGAAGAAGAGGGAGAAAAAGAAGGAGACACCCTTGGTAAGGAAGAGGAGAACATGCCTCTAAAAAAGGAAAAAGAAGTCTTAGAGATCTCAAGGCCATCAACTTGGCCACCTCTTTTGTACTTGTACCCCATAGCCTCATAACAATAACAAGCCTCTTCAAGGCATATCATAGCTGGGTTGCCTCAACCCATGTGGACTGAGGCACCAATATCTAGCCCTCTATTAGAACCCCCTTAGAAAGTTGTTTGCTTTTCATGACCCCTTTTTTCCACCACCTCCTTTTTCACTCCCTCATCTCCTTCCATAGTTTTACCTTAGGTCATGAAACTCTCCACTGCCCAGCCAATCACTTCCTTATCATTGCTCTCCTCTTCATCTGCTTAGCCTACCATCAATCTCACACTGATTTCCTCCATGATCTTGATTACTTCCCTTGTACCTTTCCTTACTCCTTTACCCTCATCATCTGCATCATCTTCTCTCATTATGCAATCTCTCTCTACCCTACTCTATAGGCTCTCGCCTTTCTCTCCTTCTACCCTCACCTTTCATCCACTCACCTCTAGAGGAACAATGTCTACTACTTCACAACAACAAGTGACCATTCCATTCACATTACTTTAAGGACTCCCCTTCATAGGGGAAAACATTTAGTCATCAAAGTAGTGTTATCAATAGATGGACATGGGGAGAAGAACCTAAGAGGCTCGGATATAGAAAAGGAAGGGGAAATAGGCCAAGTACCCAACAATGACTCACATGTGGTCATTCTTTGATCCTGCATAGTAATCCTTCATTATTATTTATATGACCCCTCAGGTAGTCAAGCCATAAGATTAGATACAATTAGGGGAATACCTAATACAAACTATCAACCTTAATCTTAGCTAGGCTAGACCCACTGATTAGGTTGAGTTATTGGAAAAATTGTAAAAGTCTATAACTACAAACTATATCAAAGTGACCCAATAGCTAGAGAAGACCAAGCTAAAACTCACCAAGGTGAAGGATACGATCGACCACCTCAATGCTAAGTCTAAAGCTAAAGATTAGGAGCTCAATAAAGTGAGGTATGACCTTTAGAGCAATGTCTCTAATGAGAGTTTCCAAGTGGAAACCCATCTAAGGGTGACTATGGAGACCAAGATGCATGAAAAAAATATTGAACTGGCACAGACCTATCAAGATCTCTTAGATTCTAATTTGAATTTTTAATAATTATAGCATAAGGCATAGTAGAAATCCTTGATCAAGGACCAATAAATTCTACAGCTAAATAATGACCTTGCCACCCATCTATAGATTGTGGAGATCTTCCCTATGGTTCAACAACTATACACATCTTACTAGGAGAGAATCAAAGGCACAACCATAAATCTGAAACCAACACTCAAGTTGATCATGAAATCACAAAATTTGAGATCTAAGGTACGTACATCCATTGATTAGGTCATTGCCTTCATGTCTCCCAAAGTTCTAGAGTTATAGCTTCTCATCCAAAAGCTTTACAATGCTCCAGATAAGACACTACAAGTAGGGTGGATAGCTGACTGAAGGTAAGCAACGATAAAAGTTAATGAATTTTTAGGCTTCTATAAGGTAACCACCAAGTGCAAGGCATTATTTAATGCCTTCGAAAAGGTGGATCATGATAGGCGAGGGCACATTGAACAATTATTCTAATTGGGACTCCCCTCCCCATTCTTGGTGGATAACAATTTCCTCGTAGAGGACCAAATCAAAGTGTTGGTAGAGCAAAAATAGAATGACTAGACTATGTTTGTGGTTCTTGATCAATCACTTGATGTATCTAAAGTAGAGAAGATATTGTAGCCACTTGCTCAGTTAGAGTTCCAAACATTGGTGGTAGTTCAAGGTCTAGGGAGCATCTCCTTTAAGGAGATTATTAATCTATATAGAGCCTTTGAGGCTCTTAAAAAGAAGGCCTAATCTAAGGAAGAAGAGTGGGAACCTTTGTAGGAATCTCTTAAAAAGTTTTAGGTTCACAAAGATTCCTCCAATTATGTAAATTTTACCTTGTCTTGTTTGTGTACTAGAGTTTTTGGGTTCTCTCATCCACAAGTAGACACCCTTGTGAGTCACCAAGAATTATGGATCGAGATTCACATTTTGTTGTTTTGGAGTAGTTCGCATTTGGTCCTAGACTCATCTAGTACATTTAACACTTCTACCTTTGGCCATCCTTTCTTGGGGCCCCTTCTAAATTTTTTTCCTAAGTATCAGCTTCTCTTTGCATCCTCCATGTGGTAACCAGGTGCTTGTTCAGCATAAAGAGGCTCTTGATTCACTCTGATGTAGCACTGGCTTGACATGTGGTGACCCAACACTATTTGAAGTTGATTCATTTTTGGTTAGAACTCCAAGTAGTGATATTGGATAATAGCATAATGGGTGGGACCTACCAAGAAGTTATAAAGGTGATCATGAGTTCTTTATGTGGTTCACTTGTGTTCATTTTTGTAAAGAAGTGCCCAACTTCCACCAGAGAAGTGTCTACTCAAAACGTGTCATTTTGATGCTCATCTAAGAGTGGTTTTGATTTTAAAAACCTTTGGGTAGCGCCATTGGCCAGTGAAGAGAAGGAAATGGACCCATCATGTAGTTATAACAAGGAGGAGATGATCCTTTCCACATGGCACCATGATGCTTGTCAAAGGAAAAGTTTTACTATCAGGGCTAGGAATTGCACCATTGGTCAAAATGAATCAATTCCCATCTCCAATGGCATAAAAAAGGTAGTTTTGTAAATGAACATGTGCTACCATGATGCTTCTCCTAAGCATCATAGCCATCAGAGGGTGATGTGATTGCACCATATTCAGGATCTAGAGGTTAACTACACTCATGAGCCTGATTCCTTGATTCAGTTGTAACAACATCACCATTGGCATGAGTGTCAAGGATTTTTAGTTGTCACTCTCATGAGAAGCTGCTTCGCTTATATATTTTGAGCTCATCCTTTTTGGAAGGGGGTGATCAATTATTTTTTATTTTTTATTTCGGCTAACAGACATTTGTAATAGGTTTAGGATAAAGGTAACAAAATCTAACATTTTTCATTCTACAACCTTAACAGGTGCCCCTCATGATAGCATTGAATGATTTGTATTATGCCCTTTGAGGCCTTCTATATTCTATTCTCCATCTAACTATGAAGAGGGTGTGGTGTTTTGTGTTAAACTGAGTGAATTATTTTTGCTATTTATTATTTAATTTTTATGCTCCTTTAGTATTGATTTTGTCTACACCATAGACTTTAATTCATGGTTTATGCTCCTTTAATATTCTGTAGTGTTCAAGAATTCAAGCTATTTTATGCAATCAAATGTTAATGTCTTAAATATATTGGCACACTGCCTTAGTTTTATTTTAGTATTTTTTGCATTTCCTTCTTTCCCCTTTTCTCCCCCCAAGATCAATTGGAAAAGCCAGCTTCTAAAATCCCAGAGGTTGCTTTACAGACCATAATTTAGTCCTACACGTGCAAAGCTTCCCATAGAGGTTGTTTAACCTAGAGTGAGAGTTTTAGGCATCAATAATCACATTTGTCCATTTTTCTTAATGTCATTTTATGCCACATTTTGGTTATTTTAATGAATTTTGTGTAAATCTCATCAAAAGGAAAAATGTCAAAGAGCAGGATAATGTACCACATGTCAAAAAATGTTAGAGGAAGGTTTTGAAACTAAATATTACATGTTCAATGTACAAAAAGAAGACCATCTAAAAAAAGGTCAATTTCAGGTAGTTGTATGGATTGAAGTGACTCATATGTAGGTGTGAAAGCTTTAGGAAGGTGTCTTAAGATCCCCACATGTCATTTTTAAGCTCAGGTGGCTTCAACAGATCCAAAATTGTCAAAGACTACTTTCTCTCTGCTATCACTCTTTTAGACATGTCAAAAAATGGTCAATGGCTTTTTTTTGGTATGAACAAGAGAAGAGGAGTTGGAGTGAGTGCACTTGGTGGATGTTAGTAGTCCTTATGACCTTATATTTCATGGTCATGGTTTCAATATTGATGGTCTGTATTGTATGAACAATCATTAAGATTGTTAGCACCTCCAAACTACTTATGCAATCCTAATGGCTTAGTTTTCCTCATCTAATTGCACTTTGGTGACTGTTCTATGTAAACCAAGTAGTGTATGTAGTTTTGTAGATCATATCCATTCATGTAATGTTGGCTTAAAACTAGGATGGCATGTGTGATCATATAAGATAAGCATAATCATCTTGTTGTGAGAGACAATGTTTTGAGAGTTGTAGAGTTTATCCTTCTGTGAGTGGCTTTAAGTCAAGGCTAATATGTGTGTTTTTAACCTCTCTGAGAATGGTTGGTTAGATTCTCCATTAAAGGATCTTGAGGTTGATTCATAAAGGGCTCTAGGACACTAAAAAAAACTAATCAGAGTCTTAATGTGCACAGTCACCTATACTTCTATATAGATAACTGTGGGACTCTCCAAAACCTTAGATATAGGTTGTGTATGTTTTTAAGACTTGAATGGAGTTCTCAAGTCATTTGGGGTTCATTAAATCATCAAGACCAAAGAAGATAGTTCTAAGTAGATACATAATCTTCATACCATTTTGCTTACCTATGGAAAGAAATTCAAGAAATGAGATTTCTGATCCTAACTATAAGGTAGATCTCATATCTACTTGTTAAGACGATAAGACATCCTCAGACCTCAACCTAAGAACAAATACCTTGAGATAAATGTTTATAAACTGGGAGAAAGGGGAAAAGTCTCAAATTTGAAGAAAGTTGCCTAATGGGAAGATTTACCTTAACTTTTTCAAAAAGAGATTTTGCTTCACATAATGTTATCTATTGGTGAAGGTCTATGAGGCTTGTGTGAACCTAATAACTTCATTCTTGCAGCCTAAATGGAGAGTTCCCATCTTGACATAAGAAGATGTTAGGTCAAGAGATAATGATGGTGAGTGAGTTTTAAACTCATTTAAGGTCCTAATGGAGATACTCAGATAACTATATTGCCAGTAGGCCAAATGAACCTACAATAATATAACTTGCACACCTATAGTACATTGATGATAGTGCAATGGTGGCATGATATCAAGGAAAAAATGAGTCCATTCAGGTGTGAGATGGTTCGAGTGACTCAAAAAGACACCAAAAGTGTGAAGTACAGTAATTAAACATATATTATCACCTACAAGAACCTATTTATTTCTCTAATGAACACCTTCAGTCTAACTCAAGAAACACACTAGCCTTAAGTTAATCTAGGATGTAGGTTTGAAAGGTAAGCAAAAGTATAATATGGATGACCATGTATAAATAAATCTTAGAGTGATTATACCACATTCCCATGAAATTATTATAGGTAAAAAATTAAAGCGAAGATTAACTAAATTGGGTTTTAAAACCACATACTTAGTCAACCAAAATCCTGCACATAGTCATAGGCCTAGAAGCTAGTTTTGAGAATTTAAAGTGTTGAAGGCTTTGAAAGCATGGTAAAGGCTTGAAAATTTGTATAAAGTGTCACCATGAGTTGGAATAGACCTCCATGGTATCATTTGGGTTATACTATTAGTGGAAGTGCTCATTATTTTGTCTCAGATTTGAGGCACTCCACAAGCAAGACAATCTGCAGACCTAGTACATTGATGGAGAAAAGGATGAATGCAAGATCCTTGAATGGATATAAGATAATGTGTATGGTTGATTTGAAGGTTAATAAGTTTTGAAGCTCCTACAACCACTGTGACCACTCATAGGCGGTCACATACTCAGAAACATAGTTTATGCTTATTAGGCCTAAAAATTAGGCATGAACCCTGATGTGTCTAATGTCACTCATATGACCTTATGATTTTCCCAAGAAATTTGAGAGCCTACATGAGAGATTTTAGGGTTGATTAGACTCAATGATTTGAATAAAACAACTCAAATTGACCATTTTGGCCTCAATTTGTCTCAAGGGTGTCTAGAATGCATAGTAAGAACTCGAGAGCCAACTTCTTTCACTCACATCTATACAAAAAATATGCATTGGGTCTCAATAACTTAGGGATATTTGAGATGTTCCTATAATTAAACCTAGTGGAATTGGTTAGAGGGTGAAGGGCTTAACCTTATGAATCATTGTTAAGAACCTATATGACCTAAAACCCTCTGAAAACTCAAGGTCATAAGAACCCAATGAGAAAGATATAATTATAAATGCATCCATAAGGAGTTATTTAGACTAGAAGATGATTTGGACCTTCTTGTAACTCTCTTAGGATCCCTACAACCAATTATTTCATACTATCACTTTTACAAATAAGTCAAAGCCTAAGTTTTCTACAAGTTTTAAGGTGATTTGAAGGTCCAAAAGGGAATAAATGAATGATAACCATGGTGAAAGGTGTGTGGAGATGTTTTTTAACTCCTCAGACCCCATTCTAACCTTAGAAATGCATGAAAACTCCTCTGCTGAGCTAGTTGTTGCAGACAGTCTTGAATAGAACAATGATAAAGAAGGTGACTGCCAAGCCGGAGATGAGAGGTGTGATATTGAGTTTTCATGAAGACTATATGATAGACCAGAGGAAAAATAAGTTATGAATAGGTGAGTCAATTATCTTCAATAAATATCCTTGAGTGTGTGCAAGTCACTTAAGTGACAAGTGTGAGAATCTAGGCTTAGAGGGCTAAAGAGTGACTACAAGAAAGTGAAAGACAAGTGGAAAAGAGAAGGTCATCAGTTGAGGGGTGTATAATGATCTTAAATAATCATATTTTTACCTTATCAAGTCAAATTATATGTTTCAATGACCTCTATGATGGTTTTGGATAAATAGTGAACTCCTCATCAAGAAAACAATTTCAAGGACAATGAAGACCCCTACGCCAGCTTCAAGAAATGTCATGTTTCAATGAAAACTTGTCTAAGATAACTTCATACTCTTGAATTATAATTGGTCTTCAAGACTTGACACTTGGAATTGTGACTCTTCAATGTCACTCTTTCTCTCTCCTCTCCTATGCTCTATCTATTGAAGCCATTTTTGCATTGTAAACTATCCACAATTAATATGGCAAAGCCTTGTTGGTTTGACATCTTGTTCTTCCTTTGAATAAAGTTTTCTCAAGATGGTTTAGTCTCTATAATTCTTTCCTAAGTATGTGAATCAGTCTATTTGGATGACAAGTGATGATGATTGTTTCTCCTTGCTTCCATTCTACTCATGTATGCATTATGTGAGTAATGCTTCTTCTAACAGGTCTCATGAAGTGTAACTATTTGTTAGGTGTTTTTTGAATTGTGAATAGAGATTGGTAGTGTCTGAGATTAAACCTCCTATTCACCCCCCTTTGTAAATTTATAGTAATCTACCTCTATGTAGAAACCCTTATGCTAGAAGAACCTTTAGTTGATATCAGTTTTAACAATCTATTTTCTTAGTACAAATTCAAGTATGTTTGTAGAGATATCCTTGGTGTATCACCTCCATTAGTGTAAGTTAGTTTTATGTTTCCTTCTTCCCTTTTCACTCTTAATAAGTGATTAGTCCAGTGTAGTGTGTGAGCCTAAAAGATAGATCAAGGGAGCTAGCCCATAATCTAGAGATCTATCTCTTGTAGTAACTTATCTATATACAAAGATAGTCCTATGTTATCTCAAATTTTAGAAGGTCTGTTTGACTTGTTTAGGGTAAAAATTTGGGCTATAATAGTTCTAGCATTCCTAGAGGGACATGAAGTCCGGATGTTGGTCTTAACAACAAGAGGCTGTAATAGTCTACTTCCTGCAGTATCTAGTCACTCCAACATTTGACTCTACTGGTAGAGTAGTGCATTATTTCATTGCCAAGGTAAGCATGATATATCATACTAAAGGAATTCCTTTTGATTTCTAAGATCTTCCTCATTATTTAGTCAAATCATACAAATTTGCAATCACCCATCCTTACCCAAAGAGATCATACCTTTCTCATAAAATATAAGAAAGTTTTGAATTGGCCCAATATTGAAAAATTCTAAATATATCATGGAAAGGAACCTACCTTTTATTTATTTCAATGGAGATAGTCCTATAATACTTGCCCATTATGATGACATTCCCATATTATCTCTCAAAAGTGTCCCCTCATACACTAATGAGACTACCATTACCCCTATTGAGCAAATTAGAAACACTGATAACTTATACAATATACATCACATCATTAAGGAGAGAATAAATATTAGGTTATTGGTTATATATTTCAAGGGTAAATATCTTGATTGGTATGGTACATAGTCCCCTGAATCTATCACCACATGCGATGAGTTGGGTGATGCTTTGAGGATAAGGTTTGAGGACAAGAGTGACAACTTGTCATTGATTGAGCAACTGACCAACACAAGGGGAACACCTCAAGAAGCTATTTAAGACTTTAATACATGGTTTTAGAAGACATGGGGTAGGATCCCAATCTTGGTAAGACCTACTGCACACCATGTTTTCCTTTATTATCTTAAGGATTTTGATAGTGATATTTCTATGATGGTACAATCTATGGAAGGGATCACATTGCCTAATGCATATGAAGTGGTCATTAGGGCTCAAAATTGTTTGATTTAGGTTGTAAATATTAACCTAATACCTATTATGCCTCTATTCCCTAATTTATAAACCCCTACACTTGTTGTTGCTCCCATCCCTACACCAAAACATAACCCTATTTCCCCTAGTAAGTCAAGTAAATTTATTGAGTCAAAAAAATGAAGGATCTTAAACAATAAGTTTTAGGTCTCAAGATGATTATACAATAGCAACAAGTGAGACCTTTTCGAAGCCATTATCAACATAATCAGTCCTATCTAGACTATCAAGGCAATAGACCACCCTTTCAAGGTCATCCTCAAGGTCAAGGGTAACTAGTTCAACCAAAGTCATATAATGGTTATAATCCCAATGCTCCTTTCACCTCAAAAGTATTAGTTCCTACTCAAAATAACCTTGCTCTAGAGCATGAGGTTTAGCTTCCATGGGATCAATCTCATGATCCATCTACCTATGTCAATGAGTCCTTTAATCAAGATTTCATGGCAAATCTAGGAACAATGCTAACCATGACTCAAGATGAGGTACCTAATGAAGGAGAGAATAATGGGAAGAGTGATCAAGTGGGGTATACTTTATTAAATTGGAAATTATATGACTCATGTGTTATGAATTACCAAGAGAAATAAAGCAAAGATTCAAATCCTATTACTGCAAACACAAGGGCAAAGAGAAAGGCAATTGAATATGTTTAAGGGGATGGTAATGGTTCATCAATGAGTATTCACACATACTAAAGGTTGGATATGTCTAATTCAATCCCAAATGCACAAGTAGATCAAATTATTTTGAATGCCAAGAGCTCTTTCACACCTCATAATTCTCAAGTCATAGGCAACACTATTCCTACTAGTGGACAAGCTAAGGTTAGTGGCTCTTGAACTAACATTATAGAGCAATTGAAGAAGGCTCGTGTGAATGTATCAATGTGGGATACATTATCAATACCTAGACAAACAAACCTACTTCAAGAAGAGTTTTCCAAACTCAACATGACAACCACGTAGTCTAGGGGGAAAGAGGCAACCTTGATAAACACATTAAAGCATAATGAGGGACAACCAAAAAAAATTGAGAAAGTAGACAAACCTCCTCCTTTCTATCTCTCTATCATCATTGGGGATGCTTTATTTCATAATTTTTTGGTTGATATTGGAGTAATTAATTATATTATGCCCAAGAAAGTAGCTGATAAGATGAACTTGAATTATGAGCCTTATTCAAATGGAGTACTACAACTGGATGGGTCAGCTACCAAGATAATTAAAATAATCAAAGGTTTGCAACTTGTTATTCATGTTGTCTTACTTTCACTATTCCTTAATATATTGTGGTTGTGGATGTGCCACCTCACTTTGCTCTTTATTTGTCAAGAAATTTTATTACTAATATTAGAGGATACTTGACTTTAGATTGGTCCTATATGGCATTTAGGATAAGTTATGGTTCTAAAGTGTCAATCAAATCTAAACCTTTATATATTTTTCATGTAGATCCATATGTGCCTTATACATATAACATGAATTACAATATCAATGATGAAAAAGATCATCCTAGTGATCAATAACCTCTAACACTTCTTGATGGCATAACTGACTTGTACCTTGATGAATGGAGAGATGAGTGATATGGTTTTGATCCATATAAGAAGATTGAAGAAACTGGTCTTGGTACATACATCCTCCATGAATAATATGATGAACCTCTTGAGGCAAATTTTGATGACACCCTATAGTAAGTTGTATGGGGCAACTATATTTTGCACATGGATGATGATGTTCATATCCCAGTTGTAACAAAGAATGATAGTCCAAGTGAGAATTTAGTTTTGATTTCTAAATAAGATAATGTTCATGAGCATGAACCTAAAGAAGAGTTAGATAATATGTGGCAATAATTCAATGCCATAGTGTAGGAATTTGAGGAGGTAAACAGGCCTGCAACTCTTGAAAAAGGATACAAACCTAATGATGAGGTCAATCATGTACCTAATGAACACAAAGAAGGGCTTGGGGTCTCTACCAAGCAATAAGTAAATTTCATAGACTATGAAGTGTTTGGTGAAAAAGAAGACAAGCTTGATGACTCCCAACAACAAGCATATCATGATTTAAATGCATTTAAAGTTGGGAAATGTCTCATGACTTCCAATGATTAGATTGAAGAATGCCAAGTGGACATGATGAAGGTCAAGCGAGTTACAAAGTCAAAAAAAACTCCAAGAGAGCTAAATGGAGTGTTAATGAGAGCTCCAGGTGATACATTTAAATTTAGTAGAAGCTCCAACAATGCTAAGCCATTTTATTATCTTCATAAGCAAGTTTTCATTGATAAACTTTCATTTTATGATGGTTTATTTCCATGGAGTAGCAGTGATTCTATAAGTATTATCTTTGATCCTGGTTAAATCAATAAAGAGTTATCTTGCATCTCAAGTGTTTTGAGGTCTTGTATATATTAGGATATGTGTTTGTTTTCTTTTGAGTTATTTGTGTGTTTTCCCTATGTGCTTAGAAAGCACAAGTGTGTGTATTGGTGTCTTATTTTGTGTGTTTGTTTCTTGTTGTGTTTGTTACAAGTTTGGAGTCTTTTTAGAGACATATAAATGTTAATTGTAGTGTATGGGTGAATCTATTTCCCAATGAAAGAAGAAGGCAACTTGTCTTTAGCATAATAGGCATGTTACCCCTAGAAATCACTATAATATTGACCAAATTTACCCCAAGTCAAATTGGGTCAACCCCCTTGAATATTCAAAATTTTCCTAATGTCTTATATGTTTGAACATGGTGACCATTGTTATAAATGAGGTCAACTCACACCTTTGAGGGTCATACAAAATGTTTTAACCATTATCACATTTGTCCATTTGTCTTAATTTCATTTTATGCCACATTTTGGTCATTTTAATAAATTATATGTAAATCTTATCAAAAAGACAAATGTCAAAGTGTAGGCTAATGTACCACATGTCAGAGAATGTTAGAGGAAGGTTTTAAAACTTAAATATTGTAGGTTGAACGTACAAAGAAGAAGATCATATAAAAAAGGTTAGTTTTAGGATAGTTGTATAGACTAATGTGAATCATCTATTGGTGTGAAAGATTTAAGAAGGTGTCTTGATATACCCATAGGTCATTTTTAGGCTCACATGGCTTCAACAAATCCAAAATTGTCGAAAATTCATTTCTCTCTCCTATCTCTCTCTTAGATAGGTCAAAAAGGGTCAACGATTTTCTTTTGGTATGAACAGGAAAAGAGGAGTTGGAGTGAGTGCAATTGGTGGATGTTATTAGTCCTTATGACCTTGCAATTCATGGTCATGGTTTTAATATTGATCCTATATACTATATGATCTATCATTAAGATTGTTAGCACGTCCAAATGGCCTATGCAATCCTAATGGATTAGTTTTCCTCATATGATTGCACTTTGGTGACTGGTCTATGTGAACCAAGTAGTGTATATAGTTTTGTAGAGCATATCCTCTAATGTAATATTGGACTCAAATTGGTTTGGCATGTGTGATCATAAAAGATAAGCAAAACCATCTTCTTGTACTAGAAGTAAATATCAATGGTTTATAGAATAGTGTTTTGAGAGTTGCAGATTTTGTCCTTCTATGAGTGGATTTAGTTCAAGACTAATAAATTTATTTTCAACCTCTCAAAGTGTGGTTGGTCATATTCTCCATTGAAAGATCTGGAAATTGATCAAGATAGGGATCTAAGATGCTAAAAAGGACTAATCAAAGTCTTAATCTACACAATCACTTACGATCACCTGTAGGTCTGTACGAATAATTATAGAACTCTCTAGAAACTTAGAGATAGGTTGTGTATGTTTTCAAGACTTGAATGGAGTTCTCAATTATTTCAAGGTTCATCAACTCATCAAGACCAAATAAGAAGGCTAAATAAGGGGGCACATAATTTTAAGTGGATACACAATCTTCATACCATTTTGCTTACCTATGGAAAGAGATTCAAGTAATGAGATTTTTGAGCCTAACTACAAGGCATATCTCGCATCTACTTGTTGAGATGATGTGACATCCTCAGACCTCAGCCTAAGAAAAAATACCTTGAGATTAATGTTCATAAATTGGAAGAAAGGTGCAAAGTCTCAAAATTGCCTAATGGGAAGATTTACCTTAACTTATCTGAAAAGAGATTTTGTTTCACACAATGTTATCTGTTGGTGAAGGTCTATGAGGCTTGTGTAAACCTAATAGCTTCATTCTTGTAGCCTAGATGGAGAGTTCACATCTTGACATAAGAAGAAGATGTTAGGTCAAGAGAGAATGATGGTGAGTGAGTTTTAAACTCAGTCAAGACCTAATGGAGAGACTCAGATAACAACAATGTCATTAGGTAAATGAACCTATAATAATGCATCTTATACACCTATAATATATTGATTATAGTGGGATTGATGCATGATCTCAAGGTAGAAATGATTCCATTCAGGTGTGACATGGTCCTAGTGATCTGAGGAAGAACCAAAAGTGTGAAGTAAAATACTCAAACATATATCATCACCTATAAGAACCTATTGATTTCTCTAATGAATACCTACAGTTTGACTCAGGAAACACACTAACCTTAAGCTATTAAAGGATGCAGCCTTAGAAGGTAAGCAGAGGTATAATATAGATGAACATGTATAAATCACTCTTAAAGTGATAATATGACATTCCCATGAAATTATCAGAGGTAAAGATGCAAAGTGAAGATGAACTAAACTGAGTTTTCAATCCTCATACTTTGTCAACCAAAATCCTGCACATGTTCATAGGCCTAGAAGATAGTTTTGAAGTGTTGAGCACTATAGAAGCATGTTTAGGGATTAGAACTTGATACGGAGTATAATCATGAGTTGGAATAAACCTCCATGATCTCATTTGGGTCAGACTAATAATGGAAGTGCTCACTATTTTGTCTGAGACTTGAGGCACTCCACAAGCAAGACAATCTACAAACCAAGGACATTGATGGAGAAAAATATGAATGCAAGAGCCTTTAATGAGGTTAGGATGATGTGTAGGGTTGATTTGAAGGTCAATAAGTGTTGAAAAGCTCCTATAGCCACTGTGACCACTCATAGGTGGTCACATACTTAGAAGCACAATCTATGCCTACTAGGCCTAAGAACTATACATGAACCCTTAGGTGTATAATGTGATTAATATGGCCATATGATATTCCCAAGCAGTTTGACATCCTTCATGACAGAGTAGAATGTTTATTAGACTCAGTAGTTTGCAAAAGATAACTCAAATTGGCCATTTTGGCCTCAATTTGTCTCAGAGATGTCCAAAATGCATAGTAAGAACTTAAGAGCCAACTTATTTCACTCACATATATATGGAAAATATGCATGGGGTCTCAAGCACTTAGGGATAATTGAAGGGGCTCCTATAATTTAACTTAATGGCATTGGTTCAAGGGTTAAGGGCTTAACATTTATGAATCATAGTTAAGAACCTAAATGACCTAAAACCTTTCTAAAACCCTTATAAAAGAATGATGAGAAAGATATAATGAGAAATGAATCCAACAGGAGTCAATTATCCTAGAAGATGATTTGGACCTACTTGGCATTCTCTTATCCTCCCTTCCACTCAATTATTTTGTATCGTCACTTCAATGAATAGGTCAAATTTTGAGTTTTCTACAAGTTTTGAGGTGCTTTGTAGGTGTCAAAGGGATAGATGAATGAGATCCATGGTGAAAGGTGTGTGGATATGTGTTATAACTCCTCATGACCCATTCTCACCTTAGTCATGCATGAAAAATCCTCTGTTGAGTTGGTTGTTGTAGGCAGTCTTAAATAGAATAGTGATAAAGAAGGTGACTACCAAGTTGGAGATTAGAGGTGTGATATTGAGTTTTATTGAAGACTATATGATAGGATAGAGGAAAATGAAGTTATGAAAAGGTGACTCACTTATTTACAAATAATCTTCTTGAGTGTGTGCAAGTCACCTAAGTGACAAGCGTGAGAGTCTAGTCCTAGAGGGCTAGTGAGTGATTACAAGAAAGTGAGTGACATGTAGCAAAGAGAAAGTCATCAATTGAAGGGTATATAATGATCTTGAAAAATCATGTTTCTACCTTCTCATGTTAAATTTTATGTGTTAATGACCACTATGATAATTTTGGATAAATAGTGAACTCTTCATCAAGAAAATAGTTTTAAGAAGGACAAAGAAGACTCTTATGCCAACTTGAAGAAGATGTCATGTTTTAGATGGACACTTGTCTCAGAGAACTCCATGATATGTTCTCTAACTCATTCTCTTTCATTGTAACTAGTCTTAAAGACTTGAAACTTGGCATGGTGACTCTTTAACATCACTCTTTCTCTCTTCTCTCCTATGCTCTATATATTAAAGCCATTTTGGCATTGTAGACTATCTACAATTGGTATGTCAAAGCCTTACTATTTTGACATCTTGTTTTTACTTTTAATAAAGTTTTCTCAAGCTAGTTTAGTCTCTAAAATTGTTGCCTAAGTATGTTAAGTAGTCTATTTGGATGAAAAGTGATGACGATTGTTTCTCCTTGCTTCCATTTTTTGCTTGTATACATTGTGTGAGTAATGCTTCTTCTAATAGGTTTCATGAAGTGTAATTATTTGTTAGGTTTTTTTTAAGTGTGAATAGAGATGAGTACTGTATGAGATTAGACCTCCTATTAACCCCCATTTATAAATGCATAATAATCTGCCGCCATGTAGAAACACTTATGCTCGAATAACCTTGAGT
The DNA here is from genome assembly GCA_037957365.1 of Torreya grandis. Lineage (NCBI taxonomy): Eukaryota > Viridiplantae > Streptophyta > Pinopsida > Cupressales > Taxaceae > Torreya > Torreya grandis. The sequence continues at coordinate 1,636,333 of JARHVA010001399.1, read as the reverse complement.
TGATATCAGTTTTAACAATCTATTTTATTAGTGCAAATTGAAGTATATTTTATGGAAATATTTTTGGTGTATCTCCTAAATTACCATAGGTTAGTTTTATGTTTCCTTCTCCCCTTTTCACCCCTAATAAGTGATTAGTCTATTGTAATGTGTGAACCTAAAAGATAGATCAAGGGAGCTAGCCCATAATCTATACATCTATCTCTTGTAATAACTTGTCTATATGCAAAGATAGTTCCATGTTATCCCAAATTTGAGATGGTATGATTCCCTTATATAGGGGTAAAATTTAAGCTATAATAATTCTAGCATGCCCAGTGGGACATGAAGTCCAATAAGGTTATTCTAGGTGGATGCTGGTCTTAATTACAAGAGGATGTATTAGTGTACTTCTTATAGTATCTAGTGACTCCAACATTTGACTTTTGGTGGTAGACTAGTGCATTATTTCATGCCTAAGGTAAGAAAAAGATCTTATACTAAAGGCATTCCTTTTTATTTCCAAGAGATTCCTCATTATTTAGTCAAAGTGTGTAGATTTGTGAAGACCCATCCTTACCCAAAGAGATCATACCTTTCTCATTAAGCTATAAGAAAGTTTTTGATTGGCCCAATCTTGAAAAATCATAAAGCTATCATGGAAAGGAACCTACATTTTATTTATTTCAATAGATATAGTCCTATAAGACTTTTTCATTATTATGACATTCCCATATCAACACTCAAAAGTGTCCCCTCATACACTGATGAGACTGCCATTACCCCTATCAAGCACATTAGAAACATTGCTAACTTCTAAAATATACATCATATCATTAAGGAAAACATAAAAATTAGGTTGTTAGCTATATATTTCAATGGGAAATCTCTTTATTGGTGTGGTACATTGGCCCCTGAATCTATCACCACATGGGATGAATTGGGTGATGTTTTGAGGAGAAGATTTTAGGACAAGAGTGACAACTTGTCACTGATTGAGCAACTGAACAACATAAGGAGAGCACCTTAATAAGCTATTTAAGACTTTAATAAATGGTTTAATTAGACATGAGATATGATCCCAATCTTGGTAATACCTATAACACACCATACTTTCCTTTATTATCTTAAGGCTTTTGATAGTGATATTTCTTTGATGGTATAATCTACAGGAGGGATCACATTGACTAATGCCTATGAAGTGGCCATTAGGGCTGAAAATTATTTGATTCAGGCTGGGAAGATTGCTCCAAGAACCCCTATGCCTCTATTACCTAATTTATAAACCCTTACACCTGTTGTTTCTCTCATCCCTACACTAAAATGTAAGCCTACTGCCCCTAGTCAATTAAGTAAATTTAATGAGGCAGAAAGAATGAAGGATATTGAACAAGAAGTTTTAGGTCTCAAAAGGATTATACAACAACAACAAGTAAGACCTTTTCAAAGCCACTATCAACATAAATAGTCATATCCAAACTATCAAGGCAATAAACCACCCTTTCAAGGTCATCCTCAAGGTCAAGAGCAACTAGTTTAAGCAAAGTCATATATTAGTTATAATCCCAATTCTCCCTCCACATCTAAATCATTAGTGCCTAATCAAAATAACCTTAATCAAGAGCATGAGGGTTATCTTCCATGGGATTAATCTCATGATCTATCTACATGTGTCAATGAATCCTTCAATCAAGCTTTCATGGCAAATTTGCAAATAATGCCAGCCATGAGTCAAGATGAGGTACCTAATGGAGGAGAAAAAAATGGGAAGAGTGATCAAGTGGGGTCTAATTTATTAAATTGGTGGCAAGATGAATAATGTATTATGAATTACCAAGGGCAATCAAGCAAAGATTCAATCCTATAGTTGTAAACACAAGGGCAAATAGAAAGGCAATTGAAGAGGTTCAAGGGGCTGGTAATGGTTCATCAATGAGTGTTAAAACATCCCAAAGGGAACATATGTATAGTGCAGTCCCAAATACACAAGTGGATCAAAGTATTCCAAATGATAAAAGATATTTCACACCTCATAATTCTCAAGTCATAGACAACACTTTTTCTACTAGTGTACAAGTTAAGGTTACTAGATCTTTCACTAACATTGCAGAGAAAATGAAGAAGGCTCATGTAAATGTATCAACATGGGATATATTAGCAATACCTGGACAAACAAACCTATTCTAAGAAGAGCTATCCAAACTCAACATGATAACCAAGTAGTCTAGTGGGAAAGAGGCAGTCTTGATAAATACATTGAAACATTGTACTAGACAGCCAAGCAAAATTGAGAAAGTAGAAAAACCTCCTCCTTTCTATCTTTCTATCATCATTGGGATACTTTAGTTCACAATTATTTGATTGATAGTGGAGCAAGTACTTCTGTCATACCCAAGTAAGTAGCTGATAAGTTTAAATTGAAGTATGAGCCTCATTCTAAGGGAGCAGTACAATTAGAAGGGTTAGCTACCTAGACAGTTGGCATAAGCAAAGGTTTCCAACTTGTTCTTCATGTTTGTCCTACTTTCACTATTCCTCAATATGTTGTGGTTATGGATGTGACACCTCACTTTGCCTTTTTTTTGTCAAGATATTTTACTACTAATATTGGAGGATAATTGACTTCATGTTGGTCTTATATGGCATTTAGGACTAGATATGGTGATAAATTATCAATCAAATCTAAACCTCTATCTAGTTTTCATGTAGAGCCATATGTGCCTTATACATCTAACATGAATACAATATCAGTGATGAAGAAGTTCATCCTAATGATCAAGAACCTCTAATACTTCTTAATGGCATAACTGACTTGTACCTTGATGATTGGGGCACTGAGCAGTATGATTTTGATCCATATGAGTAGATTGAAGAAACTGGTCTGGGTACATACATCCTTCATGAAGAATGTGATGGAGCTCTTAAGGCAAATTCTAATGACACCCTATAATAAGTTGCATAGAGTAACTATCTTTTGCACATGGATTATGATGTTCATATCTCAACTATAACAAAGCATGGCAATCTTAGTGAACATTCAACTTTGATTGGCAAAGAAGATAATGTTCATGAGCATGAACCTTAAGAAGAGGTAGATGATATGTAGCAATAATTCCATGTGATAGTGTAGGAATTTGAGGAGTTAAATTGGTCTATAACTCTTCAAAAAGGATATAGACCTAATGATGAGGTCAATCATGTACCTAATGAACACAAATAAGAGCTTGGGGTCTATACCAAAAAAGAACCAACTTTGGTATACCATGTAGTGTTTGGTGAAAAATAAGACAACCTTGATGACTCCCAATAATAAACATATCATGATTTGAATGCATTTGAAATTAGAAAAGGCCTCATGACTCCCAATGATTAGATTGAACAATGCCAAGTGGACATGATGAAGGTCAAGCTAGCTAAAAAGTCAAACAAACCTAAAAAAGATATATATGGAGTTTTCATGAGAGATACTAGTGATACATTTGCAGTTAGTAGAAGCTCCAATAATGGTAAGCCATTTGATTATCTTCATAAGTAAGTTTTCATTGATAAACATCCATTATATGATGGTTTATTTTTATGGAGTATAAATGATTCTAAAAACATTATCTTTGACCCTGGTTGAAGAAATGAAGAGTCGTATTTCACCTCAAGTGTTTTTAGGTCTTGTATATATTAAGATAGGTGTGTGTTTTCCTTTGAGTTCTTTGTGTGTTTTCCCTAAATGTTTAGAGAGCACAAGTGTGTGTCTTAGTGTCTTGTTGTGTGTGTTTGTTTCTTGTTGTGTTTGGTGTGAGTTTGGAGTATTTTGAGAGACATATCAATGTCAATTAGAGTGTATGAGTGACTTTATTTCCCAATGCGAGAAGAAGGTAATTGGTATTTAGCATAGCAGGCATGTTACCCCTTAGAAACCACCAAAATGTTTACCAAATTTCACCCTAGGTCAAATTGGGTCAACTCCCTACATATTTGGACTTTTTATAAGGTCTTATAAGTTTAAACATGGTCACCATGGTCCTAAATGAGGTAAAGTCACACTTTTTAGGGTCATACAAAATGTTTTAATCATTATCACATTTGTCCATTTATCTTAATGCCATTTTATGCCATCTTTTGATAATTTTAATGAATTGTACATAAATCTCATCAAAAGGGAAAATATCAAAGAGTATGTTAATGCACCACATGTTAGAGAATGTTAAAGGAAGGTTTTGAAACTGAAATATTATAGGTTCAATGTACAAAGAAGATCATTTGAGAAAGGTCAATTTTAGTTAGTTATACAAACTAAAGTGAATCATTTGCAGGTGTGAAAGCTTTAAGATGGTGTCTTGAGATCCCCATAGGTCATTTATAGGGTCATGTGGCTTCAAAATATCCAAAATTTTCAAAAACATGTTTCTCTCTCCTATCACTCTCTTAGATAGGTAAAAAAGGGTCAATGATTTTCTTTTGGTATGGACAGGAGAAGAGGAGTTGGTGTGAGTGCACTTGGTGGATGTAAGTAGTCCTTATGAAATTTTATTTCATGGTCATGGTTTCAATATTGATGGTCTATACTGTATGAATAATAATTAATATTGCTATCACCTCCAAACTACCTATGCAATCCCAATGGTTCAATTTTACTCATCTGATTGTACTTTGCTGATCAGTCTATGTGAACCAAGTAGTGTAAGTAGTTTTGCAGTGCATATCCATTCATGTCATGTTGGCCTCAAATTATTTTGGCTTGTGTGGTCATTGAAGATAATCATAACCATCTTCTTGTGCTAGAAGTAAATATCAATGGTCTGTAAAACAATGTTTTGAGAGTTGTAGAGTTTGTCTTTCTGTGAGTGGCTTTAGGTCAAGGCTAATATGTTTGTTTTCTACCTCTCAGAGCATGGTTGGTTATATTATCCATTGAAGGATCTAGATATTGATTGACATAGGGATCTAAGATGCTAAAAAGGACTAATCAGAGTCCTAATGTGCACAATCACCTATGGTCACTTATAAGTCTGTATGGATAATTGTAAGACTCTTCAAAATCTCAAAGATAGGTTGTGTATGTTTTCAAGACTTGAGTGTAGTTATCAAGTCATTTAGGGTTCATCAACTCATCAAGACCAATGAAAAAGGATAAATAATGGGGCACACAGTTTTAAGTGGATACACAATCTTCATACCATTATGCTTACCTACAAAAAGAGATTTCAAAGCTTAACTACAAGGTAGATCTCATATCTACTTATTGAGATGGTGAGACATCCTTAGACTTCAACCTAAGATCAAATACCTTGAGTTTAAAGTTTATAATCTGGGAGAAAGGTGAAAATTCTTAGAAATGAATAAAGTTGCCTATTGGGAAGATTTACGTTAACTTCTCTAAAAAGAGATTTTGCTTCACACAATGTTATTTGTTGGTGAAGGTTTATGGGGCTTGTGTGAACCTAATAACTTCATTCTTGCAACCTAGATGGAGAGTTCACATATTGACATAAGAAGAAGATGTTAGGTCAAGAGAGAATGATGGTGAGTGAGTTTTCAACTCAATCAATATCCTAATGGAGATACTCAGATAACTATAGTACTAGTAGGCCAAATGAACCTATAACAATGCAACTTGCACACATATAGTACATTGATGATAGTGGGATGGTTGCATGATATCAAGGTAGAAATAAGTACATTAAAGCGTGAGATGGCCCTAGTGACCTGAGGAGGAACCAATAGTTCAAATTAAAATACTCAAACATATATCATCACCTACAATAACTTATTGATTTATCTAATGAACACTGACTCAGGAAACACACTAGACTTAAGCTAATAAAGGATGCAGGTTTGGAAGGTAAGCAAAGGTAAAAGATGGATGACCATGTATACATAAATGTTAGAGTGATAATTAGACATTAACATTAAATTATCAAAGGCAAATAATCAAAGTGAAGATGAACTAAACTTGGTTTTCTAATCTCATATCCAGTCAACCAAAATCTTATACACAGTCAGAGGCCTAAGAGCTAGTTTTGAGAATTTGAATTGTTAAAGACTATAAAAGCATGGTTAGGGATTGAAACTTGGTAAAAAGTGTAATAACGAGTTATAATAGACCTCCATGGTCTCATTTGGGTTATACTAATATTGGAAGTGCTCATTATTTTGTCTTAGACTTGAGGCACTCCATAAATAATACAATCTACAGACGTAGGACATTGATGGAGAAAAATATGAATGGAAGAGACTTGAATGATTTTAGGATGATGTTTAGGGTTTATTTGAAGGTGAATAAGTATTTATAATCTTGTACATCCACTGTGACCACTCATAGGTGGTCACATACTCAAAAACACAGTCTATGCCGACTAGGCCTAAGAATTAGGCAAGAACCCTTATGTGTCTAGTGTCATTAATATGACCATATGATCTTCTAAATAAATTTGAGAGACTTAATAAGATAGTGGAGTGTTGATTAGACTTAGTGGTTTTTAGAAAACAACTCAAATTGGCCATTTTGGTCTTAATTTATCTCAGGGGTATCTAGAATGCATAGTAAGAACTCGAGAGCCAACTTCTTTCACTCATATATATAAATAATATGCATGGGGTTTAAATAACTTAGGTATAGTTGAGAAGGGTATTATAATTGAACTTAGTGGCATTGGTTCGAGGGTTAAGGGCTTAACCTTTATGAATCATTATTAAGAAACTAAATGACCTAAAACCCTCATAAGAACCTGATGAGAAAGATATAGTGAGAAATGCATATAGGAGTTAATTGAATGGAATATTATTTGGACCTACTTAGAACTCTCTCAGGATCCTTATCACTTAATTATTACATACCATCGCTTATATGGATAGGTGAAATTCTGAGTTTTCTAGAAGTTTTGAGGTGATTTGAATGTGCAGAAGGGAATAGATGAATGAGAACCATGGTAAAAGGTGTGTGGAGATGTGTTTTAACTGCTCGTACCCCATTCTCACCTTATTCATGTATATAAAATAATGATAAAGAAGGTGATTGCCAAGCTAGAGATGTGAGGTGTGGTATTGAGTTTTCTTAAAGGCTATATGATAGGCAAAAGGAAAAAGAAGTTATGAAAAGGTGCCTCACTTCCGTACAACTAATCTCCTTGAGTATGTGTAATTCACCTAAGTGATAAGTGTCAGTGTCTAGGCCTAAAGGGCTAGTGAGTGACTGCAAGAAAGTGAATGACAAGTAGCAAAGAGAAGGTCATCAATTGAGGGGTGTATAATGATCTTCACAAATCATGTTTCTACCTTATCAAGTTAGATGATATGTATCAATTACCTCTAAGATAGTTTGGGATAGATAGTGAAATCCTCATCAAGAAAATAGTTTTGAGGATAACGAAGACCCCTATGCTAACTTCAAGAAGATGCCATGTTTTAGATGGACACTTATCTAAGAGAACTTCATGATCTATTATCTAACTCCTATTTCATTGTAACTGTTCTTCAAGACTTGACACTTGGCATGGTGACTCTTCAATGTCACTCTTTCTCTCTCCTTTCCTATGCTCTATATATTAAAGCCATTTTGGCATTGTAAACTATCCATAATTGGTATAGTGAAGCCTTGATGGTTTGACATCTTGTTTTGCCTTTGATTAAATTTTTATCAAGCTAGTTTAGTCTTTGAAATTCTTGCCTAAGTATGTCAATTAGTCTATTTGGATGAAAAGTGATGATGATTGTTTCTCCTTACTTCCATTCTGCTTTTGTATGCATTGTGTGAGTAATGCTTCTTCTAATAGGTCTCATGAAGTGTAACTATTTGTTAGGTGTTTTTTGAAGTGTGAAGAGAGATTTGTAGTGTCTAAGATTAGACCTCCTATTCACCCCCATTTATAAATGCATAGCAATTTGCATTCATGTAGAAACACTTATGCTAGATGAACCTTGAGTTGATATCAATTTTAAAAATCTATTTTCTTAGGTCAAATTCAAGTATGTTTGTGGAGATATCCTTGGTGTATCAATTCCATTAGCATAGGTTAATTTTATGTTTCATTCTTCCCTTTTCATCCCAAATAAGTGATTAATCTAGTGTAGTGTGTTAGACTAAAATATAGATCAAGGGAGTTAGCCCATAATCTAGAGATCTATCTCTTGTAATAACTTGTCTATATGCAAAGATAGTTCCATGCTATTCCAAATTTGAGAAGGTCTTATTAAATTCTCTAGGGTGAAAATTTGAGGTATAACACCAACTATGTTCTTATAAATTTGGTATATGGAAGGATCATGTATATGTGTAACTGTTGGCTCTATATATTGATCATGCATGGTTGTACTGAGCATCTCTATATAATGATTATGAATAGGTATAACAACTAGCTATAGTGGTGGTGGTGGGTTGAAGGAGGAGATACCACTAGCTATAAAAGGTATTCATACTGTATACCTATAACTATGACTACCTTGTTGTAGTGTATGCATTTGAAATGTCGATGCACTATATATGGTATTGCATGAATTTTTTGCATCCAAAAGTGTCCTATCAACTATTTAACCCTAAATATTTGTTTTTTAAGGTTGGGATTTTACCTAGATTCTTATTAAAGGGACATATAGAAATGACAATTGACAAGGGTGATAATCAGATCTAAAACAGTCCAATTGGGTGCTAAACTCATATATAAATAGAAACTAAATTTATTATGGTAAGAATAGGTTAAATATAGAAAGAACAACTAAGCTATGTATGGAAATGACAAAGAAGTAATATACTTAGTTGGTTTTGATTCTAACATAGTGTTTGATCTGGAACAGGTTGGAAGTAGAGTTGAAGATAGTTCTAGAATAGTTATCAAATTCTATAACTAACACTTTTAGAGCTCTAGCCAGTTGCATTAGCTTAGGAGGATTACATCGATGCTACTATCTGGGTTCAATGCAAGTGTCCCATATAGAATACTTTATGGAAAAGGATGTGACTACTTGGATACTTTGCAGTTTTTCTTTACCTTCACTCTAGTGCATTCAAATATGGGTCATGGATTGTTTCTCCTCATGAATTTATAAAACCCTACTTATTCATCTTCATAATGACCTTGGAGGAAATGGGTTAAGGGGCACACAGTGTTAATATGACCCTAAATATCCTTTTTTTAGTGAGTGCTACCTGCATATCCAATACTTTGAATATGGCCTCAAATTGATGTAGTTCTCCCCTATGTGTTGGCTTGTGCATGAATCATGCAATATGTGCAAAGCAAAGACAATAATTGTTTATAGACAATATTTTTAAAAGTTTATTTATTATTGGTGCTTTCTTTCTTATAGGAACCCATCAAATCTTAATCTCTTTGAGTACACACCTTAAAGGGTGCATCGGGAAAGGGGTGGGTAGACCTTTGGTCGTTCACAAGATTTTTGTTCCCTATACCACCATATAAAACCTATATATTTATATAAGCTTTGACACTTCCCTTACACACTTCTCTAAATAATTCACTACCTCAAATAGCCTCTACCTAAGCAAAACCCCTTTTTACCATTTACCAAACTCAGTTGAATGGGTTGACCTTGTTCTAGGAATAGTGCATGTTAGAAGACTAAGTTGGCCTAGGCTGACTTACTTTAGGTCCTAACAACTCTATTTCTCACCTAACAAGTCGACTAAGCCAACTACATCAGCTAAAATTCTAGAAAGGCTTAGTTAAATCAGGATATATATACCCCTCTTTCACTTCATTTCCAATAGAGATAATAATTCATTTGTACTTGTGTAGAATATGCATTTCCACCATTATAATGGAAGAGTCACTGCTTAGGGTTTCATGTTTCTTGAAGAAGAATACTTACCTTTTGAAAGCTTAAGATTCACTAGGAGGTCCTTGTCTAGACTATAGTCCACTTTCCATCCTTAACTTCTTCAACAATACACAATAACCTCTTGTAAAGCACCTTTGGCCAAGGGAGAGGTTGAGGCTTGATAGGTTCATCTTCAAAATACATATTCCTAACTCTTACTCTTCTATTTTAGTAAGTATATTTGCACAAATATTGGCTAATGAATGTATTGTATCTCCTTCCTTAGGATTATCTCTACATTCACTTGAGTAGAGTTTTACTTTGCATATTTATTATTTATGTTTATCCCCCATATTGTGCCACAAGCTTTAGTGAACACTAGATTATATTTACTTTATTATTTAAATATTATACCTAGCTAGAGTTATTGTGTGGTGTTGCTTGGTTAGAGGCTTTGGAACCCTCTCTAGCCATATTATATGATAATAGCTCCCTTAAGTACATTTAGCAGATCCATGTTGGTCATGAACCCAATTATGTAAGTATTACTAATGGTATAGTTAGTTGATTTGTCTTTTTTGAGTTAGGATTGATTTGTATATTAACTTCACTTTCGCTTACATATATTCTGGTGAACCCAATGTGAACTAACCCTTATAATTTTTTTAATTTTTATTTTCAGACTATTGGAAAATTCTATTGACTCAATATAATAGTTTATGCATAGGTATTAATACTTAATTGATCTAATCAACTTAGTTTAACTCTATGTGTAGGTCATTTACTTCTAAAACTAACTAGATCGATATGATCAACCCAGTTCAATACTCTTTGTAGATCATCTTCTAATTCATCGATCTGATCGACATAGTTAGGGCATCATTTTATAGGTTTTCTAACTGAAACAAGCTTGTTAATCTTATTCAGCTCTTTGTGATCAAAATTTACATCATATCACACTTAATTGATCCTATTAATTTAGTTTTTCATCATGTCTCTTAAATTTTCTATCAAGTTATGTTTAGACTATGAGATTGATTTAGTCGACACCATTTGTTTCCTTTATTTCAATTATTCAATTTTATCAAACTCAGTTGATTGGTTCAACTCTAATTTAAAATTTTATCTTGTAGGTTCAAACATTCTTTTAGACAACACAATTTAAAAATATATATTCAACATCTTTAGTATATTACTACATCGATTTAATTGATTTCATCTTAATTATTAGGTTTATTCTATCCAACCTAGTTATTTCTTTTTCTCAAATGTATTTTCTTGTTATTTTTCAAAGTTCAAATTTTTATATATTTTCCCCAAATTTACAGTTTTATAAAATTGAAACCTTACAGTCAACTAAGTCGATTAGCTCAAATTAGTTTTGTAACTGCTTTTTGTCTAAGAAACTCAATCGACTCACTTGACTATTTTTTTGGGACTATTTTTCAATAGACATAGTTGACCAACTCATCTCTGTTATATGTTTTTTACATACTAGGTCAACCCAATCAACCTAGTACTGTGTATTTTTCAAGCAAATAAAATTAACCCATAATGATAGTAATTATTTCATTTTTCATTTATCTTCTTACTTGCTTAAGTAATGCACATAGTATAACTAGGAAGTTTAATTTACTAGATTGGTCAAATTCTTCCCTCACACACTACTAAATCAAAAAGATATCAAATAACTCTACCTAGGTCTACCTACTTGGATTTCATCACCAAGGGGGAAGCTTAGTCGGTGTTCTGCCAGGTATAAATAACTGGTTGTTGGTATATCAACAAAGCACCCAACACCCTTATCATTTTGGGATTGTGAAGTGAGCGGTTAGGACCTAATACCAAGCCCTCATCATCACCAATATAGATTCTTTTCATCCTTAACATACCTAAAAGTAGATTTAGTTTACCTCTTCCTAATTTATTTGTAAAGCCAAATGCCCTATCACATTTCAAATCATAATTACAAATATATAGGATTATTCTTTCATTAGATTAACATTTACATTTTAGTATTATTGCTTGATGTTTGTTAATTATATTTTATACTACACAACTTGTATTAGCCAACATTAGTAAAAGGTTTGTGCTATGTTGTAATTAGATCAACCCAATCAACCTATTTGGTTGTGTGTTTAACTTATTTCTCTATAAATTGTTACTCAATCATCCAAATTTATAACATTCTAAATTCTTCCTACTTACAAAACACAGTCAATCTATTCTACTCAATCTCTTACAGGCTATCATATTTACTTTCCCACAGAACATAATTGACTCATTAGACTCAGTGTCTTACAGGGTATTTTGTTTGCTTTCATGAAACACATATTCAACCTATTCAACTTAGTATCTTATAGTTTATTCTTCCTTCCAAACTTAGTCGACCAATTCAACCTTGTATTTAGCCTATTATGTACCCTCTAGCTGATTCAGTACTTTTTTAACTATAATTTAGCCAATCATGTACGGTACCTGGTTAACTTTGTCCAAATGTTATTCTTTTTCTCCTTCTTCCTAGATTCTTTTTCTAAGCATCATGAAATGCCCTACTAAAATATTTTTGGATAGCCTTAATTCATTTATATGATACGTAGGTTGTTCTTTCCTTCCCACCCTAGTCACCCAAAAGGATACTCTTGGTGAAGCTTCTCTCACCCTTCATCTATGGATTGTAACATGGTTCAAATTACCCAAGATGATGACATAAATGGATATAATCCATTTCACACTTATAAAAACACTACCCTATCCAAATTACCTTATTACACTATAAGATTAATTGATACAAACTTAACGAATAATCTTATAGGATTTGCCTTAATTGGCATCATCCCTATTCCTAACAATGGGAAAATTCCTCCTCTTAACAACACTAATATTATTCCTAATACCAACACTAACCTTCCCCCTTCAAATACTAATAATCCAAATGCACAAATTGATACTAGTAAAATCCTTGCACAAATAGTCCAATAAATGAATGTTATGCAAACAACAAATACATCTTAAATGATGCAAATGCAACAATAGTTACTGCACATGAATAATCAACCTCTTATTATTTTACCTCAAACTAATAAAAAAAATTTCCTCCTCGTCTTAGAGATGCCAATAGAAATATCATTATTCAACTTTTTATGCATAACAAGATGCTTTAAAATATCAATAATGAGCCTTTAAATCCTTCCATTATTTCTACTAATTTTGGAAATATCTCTCCAACTATTAAATATGATGGGACTAAAGACCATGCATATTTTATTAAGGCATTTAGTAATTTATATAAATAATGGATTGAAACAAATACCATTGCTACCACCAAACTTCTAGTCAAAACTTTTTAAGGAGATGTCTTAGAATGGTATAATCACTTACCTCAACATTATATTTGGAAATTAGAATATTTGGTTAATGCCTTGGTCAAGGAATTTCAATAGAATGACCTTCTTGAAAATTGTCTTAGTCTTTTTATCAATACTAAATAATCACCCTCTGAATCAACTCATGATTTCATTAAATGATGGAATTTTTTGTCTCATAAAGCATCTCATAACATGAATGATGATAATATATTTAAACTCTTTATAACCGCATTAACACCCTCACTTCAATATAGGATGTAATATTTTTCTCCACAAAATCTAAATGATGCACTTGATCAAGCTAAAAGACAATATTTTCTGATGAAACAATTTGAGCCAAATCATAAATCCATCAAAATATCTTTCCAAAATTCAATTAATGTAATTACTAGCACTCCTCAAACAAAAACAATATTCAAAATGGATAATCCCTTTACTTCCCATTCACCGTTAACAGTCCAACAAATGAAGCAACTATTATCTCCCTCTAAACTTTTCACCTATAATAATGCCCCACCTATATGGTATAACCCTAAAAAATTCTATTAGTTCCATATTGATGTGGGTCATTTTCATGAAACATGTCATGGACTTCTTAAATTCATGGCTTATTTTATGTTAGGAGATACACTTGACCATGATACTATGATCAAATTACATCATCATGAGTATGTTAAAGCCTCTTAAAATAAATAGTTTACCAAACCTTCATGATCTAAACCTCAAAAATATTTATCTATGTCTAACCCACAACATTCAAATGAGTATATCTATGCAATTAATGTTGATTATGACCATTATTATACTAATTCTCAATATGTGAATATAGCCAAATTCAATTATAGATGCAAACATGCCCATAAAGATCTAATCACTAAACCTAAAAATATTCAACCAAATAACAAATACTAAAAGATACCACAACTACTACACCCATACCTTTCAAACCAAATGAGGAAACACTTCCACAATTAGAACCCCACTCTACTTCTCCTATCATTACAAAAAAAAATTAACCTCTTAAACTGTGTGTTAATTCTTCATCTTCTAAATCACATTAGGATTTCTTGGAGGAAATCAATTCAATGCCTTGTAAAATTCCCCTCATGGAGTTAGTTCTTACTTCTCCATATCATCATAAATTTCTAATGCAATAATTACAAGACATTGAAGAACCACCATCTTTTGATTTGCTAAATCCTCTTAAATATCCTTCACCTACATAAGTACATACTATTGAAACTATTTATACATCTTCTAAACCATTCATAAAATTTATTAAAGAAGATATGATTAGTGATAAAATTCTTTTTTGAGCTGATGATCCACCCCTCTTTATTAAAATTGTAATCAATAATACCCTTATTCGAAAGGTCTTAGTAGATGAACGATCAGGAATCAATGTCACCTCTCTTTGGTTAATATAAAAAATTAGATATACCAAAGATAATCTTAAAAAAACTCATCTCACATGTAGAATATTTGATAAAACAAATAAAAAACCACTTTGTTTTATTTGGCTCCCACTCACTATTAGACCCAAGACAATACACTCTAAGCTCTTGGTTCTTGATTTACCACTATCTTACAATAAACTCCTAGGTCACCCATGGACACATCATATGTGGGATATTACCTCCTCAAGTAGTCAACGTATTAAATTGATCCATATCAGAAAACACTACAAACATTAGGTTGATCCCAATCCATAGAGTATACAATTATCTATTTCACTTGATTTCTTACTCTAATTCTTTTTGCTTTGAAGGAGAAGAGAAACAATAGATGAGGGGTGTTTACATGGTAGAAAGTGCACGCATTGATATCTAGATGAGGTGAGAACTCTTCTTTAGTGAGGGAAGAATGACCTGTAAATCACATAAACTTAATGAAAAATATGTTAATAGAGAGGTAAGGGGCTACCTAGTGAGAAACCAGTCCCAAGAAAGGAATATGCTTCCTTAAATGGATGTCAACCCTTGTTCAACATTCAAGTTTATTGATAAAAATGAAATTACAAATAGTAGATATGAAATGATGTTGATGAATAATATAAAAGGAAGAATAATCTATAGCAGGATCAAAGTTATCAAAATAATGGTTCCAAAATGCATTAGCCTCGTTAATATACTCCTGGATTACGGCTAACTATTCCTTTATGTCATCCAAATGGGGTGTGAGAACCACAATTCAAAGGGATTACTCAAAGGCAATGTCACTTTGATTAGTAAATAGAGGTTAGGGGATAACAAGAAGGTCAAAGACACTATCTATCTCATGTGTAAGTCCTGGTAGGGTTAAGGGCTATGTACATGCAATAAACAAGTTAAGGTCAGGTCCATACAAATCAAAAAAGTGTTCAAGTGCAAGTCATGGGATGGCCAAAAGCTTGAGAAGGTGAAAAGGAGGGTTAAAATAATAATCTATAATTTTGGGTGATAGTGACCATCGGTGGTTGGGGTGATCAACAACAGTTGTCCTGACCATCGATGGTTGGGTGACTGATGACAATTGCTATAATTGGAGATAGTTATGGAAACTATTGACAGTCACCTATGGAAAACTTGATGGGGAGTAAAATGAGCCAAAAATAGGTAATAGAGGGGCTAAAAAGTGTGTATGGGTTGTATTGAATAGAGAACACACTTACAATAAGCAAAGAAGGATAAAAGGAAATAGAGAAAACAAATTGAGGTGCCTTTGCTTTGAAGAATTGGATGGTTGAATGCTTGGAGAAATGTGAGCAACATAATGGCACCTTGATGAGACAATCACATGAGTAGATCTTCAAGAATCTGAATGTTTGCATAAAAAATAAGAGAGTTTGGATGCACAAATTTTGGTCCTATATCTCCTCCATGAGCCTTGTATTTATAGCACAAAACTTTCTGAATGAGGAGAAAGAGTTGCCAAATTAAGGGAGGGAAAGTTTCTAAGTTGGTCCTAGATAAGTGTGATGGACCGACAGAAAGAAATTCATGAGTTTGTGATGGGAAAGTTGCCAATTTTGTTAGTGCAAGCTTGTTCATAGCTGGCAGTTTCTTATTTGCTGGGTGATGGTACCTGATCATTGATGATTGGGCTAACCATCGATGATTAGGCTAATCATCGACCCTCTTGGGCTAAAGAGGTGAAATTTAAGGTGTTAAATACTTTGTTTAAATTTGTGTAAAAGAGGGTCAACTAGGTTAATGGTTAGGTTAGGGTCAAGAGCCTGATCATGGTTATGTGATCTTAAAAATGATGTAAGGGATGTTTTTAATTGTCTACATTTTTCCCCTTTTTATTGTGTGGCTTTAGGTCAACAATACATACAACAAAAAATATGAGGTTAATAGTCCAAGGTCAATTACCCCAAGTATGGGAGGAGGGTATTCCCACTCAAACTAGGAGTTGATGAGGTAAATTAGGTTGTGGTTTGATAAAAGGAAAGGTGTAGGTATTAAAATGCAACTACATGCATAAGGTGAAATGAGATGCTAAGGTCACAAAATCACACAAGGACACAAAATGGCTAGCATTAATAACAATAATTTTGGGTTATAGAAAAAGTGATAAGGTAACCAGTCCCTAGTATTGGGCATAGATTATTAGGCTACGCATGTCAATGGTCCTAGAAAGGGTTGGTGTTTACTCAGGTATCTAGGTTAGGAAGTGCTCTAAAAAAAAACATAAATGGTTGGGGTGTGCATAAAGTGGTGTGAAAAAGGTTCAACAAGGCCAAATTGGTTGAAGCAGTCAATAACAATCAAAACAAGGTCGATGCAAGGTATACAAATAGGTGTGAGTTAAAAGAGAGGCCATCATTATGATGAACATGGACAAATAGGTAGATTGGTTGGGTTGGGTTATGGTTGAGATGACTCTAGATGCCTAAGGTTAGAGGATGCTACCTACATAGTCCCATTGACAATGCATCCAACATGGACTTCAGGCCAAATGTAGTTCTTGGTGGTGAGGGTCAAGTCAAGGTGGCAAGGTGAAACTCATGTTAGAGGTATGAAGAGGTAGTAGGTAAAGTAGAAAAAATCAAGGTGTAAAAAGAAGAACAAGACACCCTAACTATTGATGGTAGGGTGAACTAGTGTTGGTTAGGTAAACGATAATGGTTATGCCAAGAGGTAACCGTCGACAGTTAGGGTCAACTGGTGGTGGTTAGAGAACCATCAATGGTTGGGTACAAACCCAAAACTAATGATCAAAAAGGTAAGTGGCAAGAGTTTATCCTCATTTATATTGTGAGATTTTGTCATATTTTCTTATCTGAGCATAGTATATAGAAAGCATTTATGAGTGTGTAGAATCTAGGCAAGGTGTCAAACAGAGATTGGTGTATTAAAAGCATGTTTATGGGTGAGATGGACCTAAGAGAGGCACCAGTGGTAGGGCATAGCTTGAGAAGGCACCATCGATCATGAAATGAGGTGGCTATTATTTTTTAACATTGACAGAGGCTAATTAAAGATTGAATTAAGACTTAAAAGTTTACATAGTGTGTATATTTGTGTGAAAATAAATCCTAGGTTTTAGGTTATTTTTGATCAATTTTTGTTGCCATGAGGGGAAGAAAGAAGGGGTGGGTAGGAAACTAACCAAAATTGATAAGGGGGGAAATAAGAAAAAATGTAGGGTGATGGGGGGGTTTTGATGTTTTTGGGTGTTTTGGGGAGGTTGGAGGGTCGAGGCCAACAGTCACCCACAGGTGGGTGATTGTCATTGGTTGACCCAACTGACATCGATCGACCCTAGGGGTATAAAATTCCCCTAGGGGATCATTGATGGTTGGTAGAACTATCGACAGTTAGGAAAAGGGCTTGTGTTAAGGTTTAGATTAAGGGTGTAAGGTTTAGTTTTTAGAGTTTAGGGTTTAGTTTTTGAGAATTTAGGTTTTTAGGGTTAGGTTTGTATATGGTAGGTAGGCAAGAAAGTATGTTGTAGAATAGGGTATGGGTGGGTGGAAGAGGATAGTTGGTATCAAAGTGGAAAATGAAAGGGAGGTAGGTGATTCAAATAGTGTTTATGAAAGAGAAAGGTAGGGAAAGTATATCAATTATTTTAATGGTCATGTTTAGAGGGATATATTTTTACTTAATTCATGATTTGGTTGTTTGTAGGCACGAGAGCAGATTCAGTTGTGAGACCGTATTCATGAGATATTCCCAATAATTTGAGATGTGATGATGGCCAAAGAATGACATCATATGGAGGTAGTGGGTTTTGGGGGAATGCACCACTACCAACATATTTTGAGGGATGCTACCATGATAGTCACCCTCATTGAGAGATGGGACCTAATGACTAATACCTTCGATTTGTTGGTAGGAGAGATGATGATAATATTAGAGGATATACACTGAATTACATGATTACCAATTTGAAGAGATCTCATTTATCAGATAGATGGAGATGTGATGGATGAGTGTTTGGAGATGCTATATGGGGATGATGCTGGTGCAACAAAGTTTCATGCTGGAGGCTTTAGTATCAGACCACTATATTAGAGAGCTCTAGGGGATGGACATTTGCTGACTATATTTCAGTTAGAAATTACCTATTATGCATTACTAGATTTGATCGAAGGGAGATACCATAGTGTGTTATTAGGGGTGTTAGTGGAGTTATATTTGGGTGGAGTTATGTTTAGATGGGCACATGTATTACTAGTGTAGATATATAAGGAGCTATGGGGCTTTCAAGCACACAGACAGTATGGTATTAGTGTGGGGTTTATGCTACATTTTTGGTTATATGATCACATACAAGTGCCATGACCATTTTGTTTATCAGTCGAAGGGGATTTATTGATGGATTATAGGGTCAATATTTACCAATGGAGGAGAGAGAGGGCCCTAATAAGAGCAGGCAGTGGTACACATGACCTAGACTAGTTTAGAGATGCATTGGGGGGTTTGGTAGATGGAGATATAGCATGGAGGCCATATAGGGAGTGGCCTACATGGGAGGGATACCAACATCATACATTATATCTATAGAGATGGAGATGGATCTATGTGTGATAGGAGGGAGAGACAGAGCGTATCCCATTGGAGAGGGTACATTAACAGTTTGGATTAATACAAGGGATCCCTCTTGATTTTATATGGTATAAGAGGGATAATTCAGAGTATCCACTTCCAGAGCCATAACCATAAGATAAGGTTTTGGATTTTGAGAAGCTAGTATTGAGGGGAGGTGATGATCTCAGGGTGACACCTAAATACCCTACATAGTTCTAGGGTATATATACTGTGATGGATTTTGGTTTGGGAGATGGTGATAAGGCCCCAATGGATGTAGATTAGAGATAGGGGCTAGTGTAGTGGAATCCATAGGTGATAATGACACTAGTGATAGCGTAAGCCCATATAGCTATATTATAGGGGCAGGTTGTGACTCTTTAGGGTCATGTAGGAGGAGTCACAGTGGAGAGGGACTAGGCCCATGCATAGATCATAACTTTATAAGGGTAGATGGCCATCATATAGGGTTAGGTGATTTCATTGATAGGGGAGCGAGACTAGGTGAGGGTCTCACTTGATTTGGTGACCTGAGAGAGAGATTCCTTATGATGGGCTAGTGGAACAATGATAGGTACAACACCTCTTAGATATATCACATAGATTAGGTATCATGCAATGATACATGAGCTGAGATATTATGAGGGCATCATGTTAGCATATTATCCTAATGATTTGAGGTGGGGAGAGTATAAGCTAAGTGTATTATGTGGAATAAGTTTGGTGACCCCAAGGTAGTGGGCTATGGTAATGGGTTAATCAACAAGGCTTCCACCTAGTACATGTATATGTACAAGTATATATACAAGTATTAGTAGGTCTAACAATAATGGTCTACCAGGGCCATGATATGTATATGATCCATTTTTTGGATACTAACCTACACCTTGAAGATGCAAGATGTATTTTGAGATAGTTTAGGGTGTAGAGACATTGCACATGATATAATTTTATTGTGAGATGTTGTGTTGATGATGTCTAATGTTTTATTTGATGGTTATGCTTTCATGATGATGTATGTGATTATGCTTCAATGTTAATTATGCTAATGCTTAATGGTAATGGTTGGTTAATTGATATAGGTATGTGAGAATGTATGTTTTAATAATGTTATTCATAATGATTAATTTAATGTTTTGAGGTAAGGTTGGTTAATTATGTTGGCTAGGTATGATAAATTAGCTAATTTTGAATGTTAATGCTTGTTTTGTGGAATGATTTTAGTTTTGATAGGTAGGGTAGGTATGGGTAATAACAAAGAGGGGCATTCTAGATTCTTTGGCAAGGATCTCATTATGCCCCACAAATAGGATAGGATTTTAATGAATGTGAACTCTTCAGGCGCATCAAATTATTGTTTCCCTATTACTAAGGTGTGTCATATAAACACCATGTGCCAAGTAAGCTCAACAATCTTTGATTTATAGATTTGATATGAGAAAAAGAGGGTAGTGATAAATAGCTAAGGGAAGAAGTGTTAAGTAGGGAACCATGTGTGGTCTCACCTGCCCCTTTACTTAAGTGATGCCTATAACTAAAATAGACTAGTCCATGTCATGAAAGGGTAGACTGATCAATGCAGGAAGTCTACCAATATTGAAAGAGAACTGATTGTGGTTCATTTGGGATAATGTTTACTTTTGATAGGGTCATGTATTGATTTAAAAGAAGTGAAGTTGATCAAGGCGGGAAGCTTCACTGGGTTACAAAATAGAGCTAATTATGACTACTAAATAATATTTATCATGTTAGCTCAACCATCCTTCGAGGGAGTGGTCTAAGTCAGTGTTCTAATAGCTATCCTTCAAGGGAGTAGTTTATAATTTTATCATTTAGGTGATAGCCATCCTTCAAGGGAATGGTCTATTTCTTTTTCTTATGATAAGGGACCCAAATTATATGTATCCCAAAAATTTTGAACTTTTGTTTGAGACATAGATGCATCTTTTTGAATCTTAGAGTGAAACCATTTGTAAGGGAAAGGTTGTGCCTCAATACAATGGTTATGTGATAATAGGAAGGGGTCTTAAAGAATTTGCAGCCATGGGATTCCATCTAACAAAAGATGAAAAGTATCCATGAGATCCATGCCATGGGCAGAGCTGTGGTACCCACGTTTAAGATTGGATGAAAAGGCTTGATGGATAATCACATGGATCTGGTGTAACCACATACCCTTAAGAGGAATAAGGTAAGAGGGTTAGGGGAGTGAGAAGTTCTTAAAATCAAAGGAAGAACTTAAGTTAGGTAGTAGGGTGTGTTAGACAGGCCTTAGTAATAGAAAGGGTGCAAATGTGAAGTATTGAGAGGCCTAGGTTTGGGTTTGCCTTCGAGAGAGGATAAATTATAAGCTCCTAATCCCTACTTGTGGGTTATAATATAGGGTCTGATCCAGTTGAAGGCAAACTTAGCCCTTTTGCTTTTCTCCATGTTAGTGACATGTTAGTTTTCTTTGAGGACAAGGTCTTTAATGTTGAATTCTCATATTTTCAAATGTTTGTTATAGGCTTGCTTTATACAACCTTGATAGATATAGAGGTGATTAAGGGTAACAAGGTGATGCTCATCAAGGAGTTCTAAACATGCTAAATGTTTTTTATGATAGTCACTTTTAGAAAGAATTTCCTATAAGGATATACAAAGAGATGGAATTTGGAATTCAAGAGGTAGAACTACCTCGACTCCAAAGACTAGAGAAAAAGGTGTAGTGTCCATAGTAGTTTGGATAGAAGTGTGGTAGGCCCATAAAGAAATGGGATATGAAGGTGCTAATCCTTGCTTGAATCATTGACCACCTTGGTGAGCATTTTTATTAGGGTTTTATTAGAAGCTTTAGCTTGTTCATTGGCTTGTGGATGATATGGGGAAGAGAAACTTAAGTCAATGCTAAAATCATTACAAAGTTCCTAGACCTTTTTGTTCTTAAAGGATTTTCCATTGTCAGTGATGATTTTATGAGGGACACTGAGATGGAAGATGATGTGATGGGTAATGAAGTTAATGATTTTTTCAGCTTTGATTGAGATCAACAAAATGGCTTCCACCCATTTGATGAAATACTCTGTGGTGGTGATGATATATTGGTGACATTGAGAGGAATGAGGATTGATCTCGCTAATAAGATCAAGACCCTAATATGAGAAGGGCAAATAATCTGCTGATACCTAGAGACCATGAGGAGGTGCATGATGGATGTTAGCATGTTTTTGACATTTGATTTATTTCTTGGCATAGTCACAATAATCTTGATTAAGTGTAGGACAATAATATCCCAAGCGAAGAATACACTTTGCAACAACGAAACCACTGAAGTGTCTTCCATAAATGCCATCATGTGCTTCCTTAATAGTGTGAGAGGCTTCAATGTTATGAAGGAATCAAAGAAGGAGGTCATCAAAGCCTCATTTATTAAAAAAATCCCCAAATTATTAAGTAATGGGAGGTGCTTTGAATGAATGCTCTATGAGTATTTCTTGAGAGATCAGGCAAAAGGACACCAACAAAAAGGTAGTCAAAGATTTGGTCATACCAAATGTCTAAATGTGATGTTTCCAGTTGGAAAATGGTAGGAAGATTGAGACTAAGGTAAGATGGGGTGACAAAGTGGTGTATGGTGACAAATAGTTTAGAGTTAGCAAGTTGGCATGGAATTTGGGATGCAAGGGAAGTCATTGTGTTTGCAAATTTATTTATAGAGTGAGGGACTAATTGAATGGTATAATGGTTAAATGATGCTAATAGTTTGTCAACAAGTTATTTATGTTTTAGAAGAACATCATTTTTGCATTGATAGGCTCTTGTGACTTGGTTGTTAATAAGTTGAGAATCTCTAAAGACATGTATAGTTTTGATTATTTAGGCTAGGGCAGTTTGGAGACCTATGATCAAGGCCTCGTATTTAGCTATATTATTGGTACATTCAAAATTGAGTTTGAAAGAAACAAGGAGAGGTTCTCCATTAATGAGACTGAGGACTATGTCGACACCCCCACCATTTTGACATTTGGAACTGTCAAAATACATAGTCATTTGATAGGTGGGTTCTTCTGAAGAAAGAGTAGCTATAGACTCATTTGAAAAGGAAAAAAGAGGAGTTTGATTATCAGGGAGAGGAGCTTCAACTAGTTGGTCTATAATGCCCTGTCCTTTAATGGACTTTTGTGAAAGAAACTCAAGATCAAACTTAGCTAAAAGCATGAGCCACTTAGCCATACATTGGTTGTGATTTGGCTTAGAGTGCATATACTTGACGGGGTTAGTATTGGTAAGGATATAAGTTTTATGGTTAAGAAGATAGTGATGAAGTTTAAAGGCAATGAAAACTAAGGTAAGGCAAAGTTTTTATAGATGCGTGTATTGGGTTTCATAGTCAATGAGGATGTAGCTGATGTAATAAACAACCTGCTCCTTATGTTGGTCATTATGGTGAGCGAGCATGGATCCCAAAGAATGATCAGTGGTAGATAGGTATAAATAAAAGGGTTGATCTTCCTTCAAGGGAATAAGGATAGGTGGAGAAAGAAGATACTCCTTGATTACATCAAAGGCTTATTGACACTCCTTGGTCTATTTAAAGGAGGTATCTTTTTTTAGGAGGTGGTGAAAGGGTTGACAATGACTAGATAGTTAGGAGATAAAATGGTGGATTGATTGAAGTTTGCTTTATAGGCTATTGTCAAGAAGGAAGGCTGCATATTTTCTTTATTCCTTAGGAGTTAAGGGTTGGCCAATATTTACTATATGAGGGTTCTCTTGAGTACCCAATTTAATTTCTATGGTTGATTCATTTGGCATTGTTTGGTTTTCAGGAAGGAGGGCTTTTTGAAGAGAAGAATCCTCAGCACCTAGACATGTAAGAATAGATTTGTCATTTTTACATTGGATGGTGTTAATGGTAGGAAAATCATGCATGACTATTTTGGGGTGGATGAGAGTAATGGTTTTAGTTTGACCCATCTGTTCATAAGTTAGGGGACCTAAATTGACAGTGTTAATAAAAAAACAAATTTAGGTGGGATGATGTCATTGTCTTCAAATGGATTTGGTGAGGGTGAAGGTTCTTCAAATTAGAAATGTGAGGTTGATAAGGGTAGAAATTCCTTGAATGGGAGAGGTGAGGTTGGTGGTTCCCCAAATGGGAGAGGTAGAATTGGTGAGGCTGGTGGTTCTCCAAATAGGAGAGGTGGAATTGGTGAGGCTGGTATGGGCTCTTATGGGGGAACATACCCTAGGACAAAGAACTCACGAGGTTTCTAAGTTTTAATAACAGGAAGTTCATGGGGTCCTTATTCATAGAGGCTAAACCGAAACCCTTTCCAAGTGCATCAATGAAGGTACGTTTGGGAAAAGGTCAGGTTGCTAAGATAAGAAAAGTTGGAAGTGAATGGCTGAATACAAGGCATGATGGTAGGTGCAAGAAGTGGTTAATCAAGTCCCCCATGGATAAAATATGTTCTATTATTAGGAAGACCAAATGGAACTAGGGTACCAATATTGGGATCATAAGATGGATCATTTTAAAGGTTCCTAAATTTATGTGGAGAGGGAAAAGCATCCAAAGCTAAAAGTTGATATTCCCCAAGTGTAAGTCATTGGAACATGGATTGCAAGGGGTACTCGACCAGGATTTGTGACGAAGGAATAGTTGAACTAGTGGATGCTTCACTATTATTTAAAGTATAAGTGTTGGTGTGTTGGTTTGATGTGGTGGTTTCACTAGTGGTTTGCTGTGAAGTGGGTGAAGGTGGAATAAGAACATCATTGGGCCAATACGTCATATTAAAAGAAGTAAAGGGACTCGAATCAAATTTTATTGTAATGACTTATCCCTCATGCTCAAACTCGATACATAAATGAAGTGTAGAAGGGATGAATGCCATGGTATGACTCTAGGGGTTACCAAGTAACACATTATATTAAAATTCACCCTCTATGCTATAAAATAGTTTAGGAATGGATCAAGGCCCTAAACAGATGTGGAGAATAATTATCCCCAGAGTAGTGGCTAAGATATCATTAAATGATCTAGAATCATCAAGCTTTTTAACATGATGTTTTTAGGTAGTTGAAGTTGATCATAAGCATGGGAGGAGATGATATGGATACTTACTCCTCCATCAATCATGACCCTTTTGACATGTGTATGATTAATGGATGCTATGATAAAAAGAGTGGGATCAGGATCTTTGCTATGATATGGTGGGATTTTAGATTCTTGAAAGGTGACATTGGTAATGTGTTGGATAGCTCCAATCAAAGATGCAAGAAGTTGGGGATCATCTAGTTGAACTTCTATGGAATGCATTGCTTTAATTAAAGCTTGACGATGTTGAGGCGAGGTACTCATTAAGTCATAAAGACTCATTTTAATAGGCATTTGGTGAAGTTGTTTTATCACTAGGCATTAGACAAATGAAGGTTCATTGGAGGAGGAAGGGGCTTCCAAAATGGAGACCTTAGGCTTGGATGGTTGTGAAAGTGAAGGTGTAATCTATTAGGTTTGGTTAGTTGGTTGAGGAGGTGCAGGGTAAGACCATGGAATGGTGGCTTAGGCTTTACCCTTTTCATTTTGTTGGACCCCTTCACCCTTGTCCTTGTGTTGGGCTCTAAACCGAGTTACCATATGAATAGTATGGATAAGGGGAGTAGTTACTTGCTTCGGTTCCTCTATTACAATCTTTGGAAGGAGTAGAGAAGGAGATGATTGGTAGGAGGATTGGATAGGTGGTAAAAGAGGCAAAGAACTTAAAGAAGGTTCATCCAATAGATCATCCTCCTCTAAGTGGCCATGAATGATAGTTTGGAGAGCTTTACAGTTCTTCGTATCATGCCTAGGGGTTCTATGGTAAAGTCAAATTAGATTGTCATTGAACCAGGTTGGCTTTTGATGAGTGGGGTCAAATGGCTTGATGGGGGGTAAGTTAATGGTAGAAGCTTGTAGGAGCCTTTGTAATATTTTTGTATAAGACTTTGATAAGGATTTTGGAAATGATGGGGTTTGGTTTTTTGGTTTAGGTTTCTTGTTGGGTAAGGGATTTTTAACAGGGAGGTATGGTTGGTGGGGTAAGCCTAGCTAAAGGTTTTGAATGAATTATCTTAGTTATAACTGGTCTAGAAATTAGGGGTCTAAATGATGAGGGTTTAATAAATGGGAAGGTGGATATGGAAAGGTTGGCAAGGAATGATGTTGAACTAGGAGATGGGTTTATTATATGTAAAGAAAAGGGAGATGGGTTTTTGGAGGAAGAGTAAGTTATGGGAATGGTGGAAGGATGTGGTCCTAAAATAGAAGGTAAGGGTGAAAGAGCTAGTATGGTTCTTCCTCAAAGTTGAGGTCTGGGCAGTCCTTCCTTCTTAATGGGCTTATTTGGATTGGGTATTAGTTGGATTGGTGTGGATAAATCTAGTCTCAAAGGAGGGTGAGCACGATTTGGCATGAAAGGGATCCCAAAGGTCTTGATTGGCTTGGTAAAAGAAGCATAGGGCAATTTACCAATTTTAGATAGGGGTAATTTATGTGTCCCCTTAGTAACTTTAGGAGAAGTAGTTGGTGGGGTTGTAACAATAAGCTTGAAAGTGGACTCCAGTGAAGTAAAAGGTTCAATTTTATTTTGATATAGGAATCCAAACTGATGCCAAAAGGTAGCTCTATCAAATTTAGGTTAGGCGGTGAACTCCAAACTTTGAACTAGTTGGGAGAAGGGTTTATAAATAGGAATTATTCCTTGATCATTAGCTTCAAAGTGTAAACCCTTTCGGGATGAAGAAGTAGCAGTTTTAGTATTATTATCCTTGGTGGAATGTTCCAAAGGCAATGGTTGGGTAGATAGGGGTATTGTCTCTTGAGATATGGATTTCAGGGAAGATACAGATGATTCTTCAATTAGTGTGGCAAGGGTAATGGTTTTAGGTGGAAGGGTTGGTTTACCTTCTTCCTCGATTTGGTTGTCCAAAGGAATAAGTGGTTTTTCAAGTTGGATTGGAGGAGTGAATAAAATGGTTGATGGAGTGACCATATCCTTAGCTGTTTCCACCATAGGAGGGGTGGGTGAAACCATGGTTTCATCTAAGGAAGTTGAAGGGATAGTCACTTCCTTCATTTGGGCATTTGAAGGGGTTGGTGGCAGTTGGTTCTCCTTAATTTGGGTGATAAAAGTAATAACTTCTTTGACAATGGGCATATTACTAATGACATTGATTACATGTACCTTATGTGAATTGGAGGATTTGGGTTGGTTTTAATGGTATTGGGCTGAAGGTGGATGGTTTCGAAATGGTTTTCAAAAAATATCAAGGTATTGGTTCAAAAGAGCATTTGGGTTGTCAAACACAAGCTCCCCTTTATGAATTAGGTCCTAGACAATGCTTTTAAAAGTATTGCATCTATTAGTATTATGTCCAACAACCCAATGACAGTCATAATGATCATTCTCATTATACCACCCAGGAAGGGGGTGAGAAGTATCAAATTATTTAAGGGGCTTGATGGGTAGAAGTTGGATTATATTGGACTTGAGTAGTTTATCCAGCATCAACGCATAATATTCTCCAATCGTGGTAAATGGTTTTGAAGGAACCCAATTTTAGGTACGGTTTTGGTGATTGGAAGGGTTGTTGATTGGAGGTGTTTGGTTGATGGGTGGAGGAGGTGCAATTTTAAGAATGATTGAATGTGTTGATGCTTTTGCTTTAGAATTGGTTGGGTTCATAGTTTTGGTGGAATATGACTCCGTGGATTTGAAACTAAATTTTTTATTTTGAAGCTTCAACTTCCCTTCATCAATAACATGGTTTTGCAATTTACGGGCCATAGTAAAAGCTTCATTAAAGGTCCTAAATGTTTGGACTTGGAGAGTTGGAGGAATGTGTTTAACACAACATCAGGAAAATAATTTGATTAATTTGGGTTGAGGTAATGGGAAAGTGAGTTGATTAATAAGACCTCTCCATCTAGCAACAAAATAAACAATGGATTCATCTTCAAACTGTTTGATGGAGTATAGGTCTGTAATGGAAACCTTTTTAGATATGTTTACAAAAACGTGTTACAAAAAGGTTTGTGCCAATTGAGAGAGAGAAAAGATAGAATGAGTGGGAATAACATTATACCAGTCAAGGGAAGCCCTAGATAATGACATGGGAAAGGTTTAGAAGAGAAGAGCGTCATCATAAGCAATCAAGTAGCATGCATGTTAAAATGCTCTTACATGTTGCTGAGGGTCCTCCTTACCTTGGAATTTAGAAAATTTGGGAAATTCCCATTGAGAGGTATAAGCATGAATAGGTATGGAGGTATGGATAGGTTCATTACAAATTTGGTCATAAGATAAAAGATTGGTTGAAGTGGAGATGGATGACTCCAAACTAGTCATTTTATCCATGATCATTTTGATTAGGTCAAAATAGGGTTGAGAAACTATATTATTAAGAGGTACATTTTCTTAAGGTTGTCTCATTACAATGTATGAATAAGCAACATATGGTAATGATGAAGCCACATACTAATAGGTGGTACCAAGAGGTTGAGATGGTGGCACATAAGAACTACTTGGTATAAAAGGTTGGGTGGTGGTCGGTATGTACCTTTATAGGTTAGGGACATATTGGTAAGTTGTCATAGGCACATGTTGAGGAAAAGATGTGGTTGGTATGCTTGAGATAGGAGGAAATTGGGAAGGTTGAGGTTGGGTGGCTACCCTAGTGCTAATTAAAGGAAGGTTCTGAGGTATGGAGAGCACTAAGCTTTGAATTGGAATTATGGTTGAAGGATTGGTTGTAATCGAAGGGAAGATAGAAGCCAAAGTGGAGGACAAGGCCACATTAAATGGCGCATAGGTAACTAATGTTAAGGTTGAACCCCCATAGGGTGTAACTGGTGGTGTTTAGTTGGGCAGTGGAAGGTTGGTTTGGGTTTGGGTGGATGGGATGTTGGAAGAGGTATGAGATAATGGTTGAGTTAAAGTAGTTCCTACCATGAGGTGGGATGGCATACCAAGAGATGGTTCAAAAAAAGGAACTGAAGTGAGAGGGGTACGATGAGGCAAGGTGTTAAGGTAATGTTGTAAGGAAATTAGATTGTTATTGAGAAAGGTGGTGAAGTTCGAATCTCCTTCAGATATGATTGGAATTCCTTAGGGAGATGGTGTTGGAGGAGAATGGTGAGGTGAACCATGGGGAGATTTATTTGCATCCAAGGGATAATCCATAGATGAAGATGAAGGTGGTGGTTGATTATTTTGATTTTTCACTTATTGTCTGGTCAAAACCATATGAAAAATCTAGAAGTGGATAATGAAGCTTTCACCTCAAATAATGAGCAATCTAAGAAAAACCCAAAGCAAGCAAAACACACACTAAAAGTGCAATTAATCTTAGGATTTATTTTAAATTACTTTTGGTTTATGCCTTAAAGAGTGTGAAAGGGAAAATTGGCTTATGGTTTGAGTACTAAAAAGCCATTTAAGGATGGTTTAAGTTTAAGTTTGGGTGCTCAAATAATCTACACTAAATCGGGTATGTGACCTGGTACTGGGGTCTTTTTCCCCATATTTCACGAACCTAAAGTTTAGTTGGGCCACTTAGCCAATAGATACCATTTGTCTCAAGTTTATAATCTACTAGAGAATGAAGTGGGTCTTCCCCTTGGTGGTGAAATCCAAGTGGGATCATCGGGTAGGGTAAGGTGATCCAAGGGTTGATGAAATCCCAATGGGCCTTGTCTCAAGTATGTTTTGATGTGTTCTTTGGCGCAGTGGTTTGGTAGTGTAACACATGTGTTTTATGATTCATTCAAAATGCCATTATTTAATCTAGGTGAGCTAAGCATTAAATAGGAAATTCAATGGATGAACTTAATTTTAGCCTAAAAGGAAATCTTTGGTTTCTTTGAATGAAAATAAGGAACAATGCAATAATGCAACCTATCCCTAGAATGAGTTTTGCACTTTTTTTTTGGTTCATTTTTTATTTTAGAAAAGAAAAGTAAAAGAAATTTTTATTTTTAGAATTTAAAGACTTGAAGAAATGTAATAAACATGAGATTCACTAATGCAACTATATGAATTAAACCAAACTATTAACCCTTAAGGGGTCCCATCGGGCATGCTAGAATGTTTCACTCAATTTATTACTCTAATTCTTTTTGATTTGAAGGAGAGAAATAATAGATGAGGGGTGTGTACTTTGTAGAAATTATGCATGTTGATATCCAGATGAGGTGAGAATTCTTCTTTGGCAAGGGAACAATGACCTGCAAATCACATAAACTTAGTGAAAAATATGTTAATAGAGAGGTAAGGCGCTACTTGGTGAGAAACCAGTCTCAAAAAAGGAATATGCTTCCTTAAATGGATGTCAACCCTTGTTCAACATTCAAGTTTATTGATAAAAAGGAAATAACAAACAGTAGATATGAAATGATGCTGATGAACAATATAAAAAGAAGACTAATCTATAACAAGATCGATGTTATCAAAATAATGGTTCCAAAATGTAGTAGCCTCATCAATATCCTCCTTGATTATGGATAACTATTCCTCTATGTCCTCCGGATGGGGTGTGTGAACCACAATGCAAAGGGATATCTCAAGGCAATGTCACTTTAATCGGTAAATAGAGGTTGGGGGATAATAGGAAGGTCAAAGACGCTATCTCATGTGCAAGTCCTGGTAGGGTCATCTACATGCAATAAACAAGTTAAAGTTAGGTCAAAAAAAATCAAAAAAATGTTCTAGTACAAGTTAGGTGATGGCCAGAAGTTTTAGAAGGTGAAAAGGAGGGTTAGAATAAAAATCTATAATTTTGGGTGATAGTGACCATCGATGGATGCCATGACCGTTGACAGTTGGGTGACCGGTGACAGTTGCTATAATTGGTGATGGTTATGGAAATTATTGGTAGTCACCTGTCAAAAACTTGATGGGGAGTAAAATGAGCTACAAATAGGTAACTCAGGGGCCAAAAAAGTTGTATGGGTAGTGTGGGTAAGGGAAAAGAGGCAGGAAGAGTATTCAATAGAGAATACACTTACAATAAGTAAATAAGGATAAAAAGAAATAGAGAAAACAAAGTGAGGTACCTTTGATTTGAAGAATTGGATGGTTGAATGCCTAGAAAAATATGGGCAACGTAATGGTACCTTGATGAGAGAATCACATGGGCAGAGCTTTGGGTTCCTGAATGTCTGCATAGAAAACAAGAGAGTCTATATGCACAAATTTTGGTCCCATATCTCCTCCATGATCCTTGTATTTATAGCACAAAACTTCTTGAATGAGAAGAAAGAGTTGCCAAATTGAGGGAGGGAAATTTACTAAGTTGGTCCCAGATAAGTGTGATGGACTGACGAAAAGAAATCCATGAGTTTGTGCATAAAAAATTTGCCAATTTCGTTAGTGCAAGCTTGTTCATAGCTAGAAGTTTCTAATTTATTGGGTGACAGTACCTGACCATTGACAGTTAGGCTAACCGTTTATGGTTGGGTTAACTGTTGATGGTTGGACTAACTATTGGTGGTCGACCCTCTTGGGCTAAAGAGGTGAAATTTAGGGTGTTAAATACTTTGTTTAAATTTGTGTAAAAAGGAGTCAACTAGGTTAAAAAAAGAGTTAACTAGGTTAATGGCTAGGTCAGGGTCGAGAGCCAGGTCATGGTGATGTGACCTTAAAAATGATGTAAGGGATGTTTTTAAGTGTCTACACTATCAAACCCCAAATCTCAATATTGGATTCTAACCACCACACATTAACAGTTCACCTCTACTTGAATTTGGTAATAAGAATCCATATTTACAAGTCACTTTCATTGATTCAAATGATGATGAACCTAATGAACTATAAATTACTTGTAGTACCATGAAATTGCCTCCTTACATTATGGAATGGATTCCTCTTTCTTTACTTCCATGTGATCATACCATTACTCTAATTGATGATATAACTAAAACTCCTCCTCTATGCAATGCATATGAAGCTTCTTACATATAATATGATTTCACATGTGATGATTATGGAGTGGCTAAAGAATTTCAAGATTCTTTAACAATGTCTCAAAATTTTAGTGATTTAGGCACATCCACTTATGATTCTCACATAGAAATAAATGTGTGCACTATCTCCCACACATATGATGATAATTATATCATGGACCATGCCCAATCACAAGACTTAGATACACAACACTATCAAAATACACTAGATAAAATACATGCCTTCAACCATGATGTTAATGCAATTCACATATCGACTGATATTGAATTAGAACCTAAAGGTTATGTATCTCCCCTTAATCCTGCACTATTAGATACCCCATGGGTACTCAAAGAACTCTCACCTCCCAAACCTTTTACACTTTATACACAACCAAACATTTTACAACCTCTTTCTTCCATTAATACCACTAGGGCTATCCACCTTAATACAACCAAGTGTTCTTCTACAATATAAACTAGCACACCCATCACCAATATGGTTGACACCACTCAACCTAATGCCCTTATAATCAAACCTACTCTCAAAATTACCCTAAATGCTAAAGCCATAGATATACGATAAATACATTTTGAATATGATCATAATGACAACCAAATAATTGATCTCAAAGTAGATGTTAAATACTATGGACCATTACCCATGATTCCTAGTGATGAAGCTATACTTGAACTACTCTATACTTGAGAACCTCAGCTTCTATGACAACATCATAAACTTGGAAAGTTTACGCAAAAAACTCCTTGTTTTAATAATTTCATTTCTAGTGTAGATCCTACAATAAATCCTATTTCTCCTCTCCCTCCTGCTCCATATCATTTCTAAGATTAAAATTCTATCCTCGTTGAAGAAACCACAAAAATAAAATACGGTAAACCAACATGACCTCAACCTATTACTGTCTATAAATAACTCACTCTAGAAGAGCATGATAACTTTAGTTTGTTTTGTGATAGGTATCAAGAAACATTTTCTTGGTCAATTCCACTGCTAGATACGAAATTTTATTGGATACACTAAATTTTGCTTTCCTTAATTATTCTAATTAATTCCACTAATTTATCCCTTTTATCCTAATCCTGGTCATTTATGCCCCCTCATGATTTCTTCATTCACTAACCTTATTTCTACCCCACCAATCAATTAATCCTCCTAAATCATGTCTTATCTCATCCTAATCCCACTTATCCATTATTTGGGAATTTAGAATTCCCATGACCAACCTACCCACCTATCCTAACCTATTCCTAGGCTCTCCTACACCCTTAGTCCTTAATTACCTACCTAATCCCTCACTAATCTAAATTAGTCCCTAAGGAGATTATAGAATTATCCAATTCTAGAACCTCCTCTAACTTGGCCCCTCCTTTCTCGAAGCCTCTATTCTAGAGGCTTCCAAGGAGTCTTTAATTCCTTGGAAATTCGTCCTCCCTGGATCCTCATGGCTCAACTTTGAATATGAGCCATAAATCTTCCCTCCATGTCCTATTTATACAAGCTACTCTCCCATGGCCAATCGAACTAGCATAAATATAAGGAAATTAAATAATCTCTACACCAAATCCATAATCAATAAATCAAGCCATCACCATGTCAAAATTTTGAGTCTAATTACAATCAACAATCTAATAATTAGATTTGAAGATATTGGAGGGAGAATAGGAGAAGCAAGGGATTGGTAAGAGTTGTCTAGTTGATTCTAATTTGCTTCCATAATCTCTTCTATTAAGTGTATTATGAATTTTGGGTAAAATTCTTATATTTTGGTAGTTTTTATTCATTAGCTCAAAATTACAATCACATTTTGGTGACCACAGTGGGATATCTCCTCCTAATTTAACCTATTTACATCTTAGATGTGTTGTGATATGATCAAAAATTGAGTTCTAATAATGGTTTCAAGTGTGAGTTTTAGTGGTGGTACACTGTAAATCTCATCGAGATCTTTTTGATGCTTTTTGCGGTTCAAAAAATGGAGTTTGAATGCTCAAGATATAACTAGTTGAAGTTTTGGTTCGACATGTAAAAATTTGGTGTCGTAAGATGACGTGGCACAATGAAGGCATGCCAAGTGGACCAATAGCCATTTGACACATGGAAAAATAATTAGGTGCAAAAAAAATTTGATATGGTGTTTTTATTCACATGTTATTTGAAATTTTCAAATGTTTACCACTTTGAAAAAGGTGCCAAATGTCAAATTGCACAAACTGCCACGTCATTCGCCACGTCGTGCATGGACCAAGTCAAATCAGTGGCATAAGCTGGTGCCTATGCCTTATGCATTTGAAAAGGAACAAAATTTGGCTATTTTAAGCATCTTAAAACATGTAGCCACCTTCCACGTAGCCCATGTGGGACAAATGCACCCAAAAAATAAGTCAAAGCGCCTAAAAAGGAGGGAAAGAAGATTTCAAATGCATGCAAGGCACCTAAAAGAAAGGGATAGCAGTTTTGAACCTTTGACTTGCCACCTAAAAGGTTAACTCCTTGACAAATTCAGCCATAGAAGTCTAAGTATTATAAAAGGGACTACTTTTTACTTGAATAGACACAGGAAGCCGACTGTGTATTGGAGAATATAGACCCACTTATAGTATTTGGTCATTTTGGAGCCTTTAGATGTTGAAACAGAGCTCAGAGTAAACTACAAAGCTGTTTAGAATTTTGATACACTCTATGAAATATATTAATTTTCCCATTTTGGAGAATTGGTTATGCCATTTTGAGCTATATAAGTTACCGATTTTGATTTTGGAGAAGCCTCTACGTGTGATTCAGGAAGGTGAAGGACGTGTTGAGTTAGCCAAGGTCTTTCAAAGGTCTGATCACTATTTTTACAGAGAGATATGATATTTTGTTGTTTTATAAGTATTATTTTGGATTGCAAATTTAGCAGCAATTAATGGATCAATTCGATACGAACCCGGAGACGTAGGAATTCTGAACCCTGTAAACAATTTTTGTGTTTTGATCTTTGAATTTAGTTTTGCATTCCATTTTTAGTTAATTTATAGATTATAATTTAGATTTTAATCAGAACAAAAAAAATACTCATTTGATCATTGACGAGAAATTGGATAAAATTGAGAATTTGAAAAATTTGACAGTTTCAATGGATATATTATGTGATCTATTAATTCACCTTTATTTCAGTTTTTGAAACTTGATTTGGATCAGATTTTAATCATTCCAACATCTTATAAGTTGAAAAATTTAGAATCCATACTTTTAAAATTTCATTTAGAGTTTATCAGTGGAGTTTACAGATCAAGTTGGTATCAGCGCAGTTAGAAAGCTAGATTGCTTCTAGTTGTGTATTGACAGTTGCTTCCAGAATAGTTGGATTATTGGTTTGCAGATTGATAATATAATTACAGTGTGTAGTTGTGAAATCAGTGTGTTTGCAGGAAACCATGGGCAAGTTGTCACATAAAGCCAAGATGGAAGAGCTTGAAAGCATCAATACCCAGATTCAGGATGAGAATGCATTCCTGAGATGCAAGCTCTATTCCCTTGAAGAACAAATTGCAAGTTTGAAATCAGAGCTTAAATCCAATGATGAGCTCTTAATTAGATTGCAATGTGGTGAGTGTGAAAAGGTAAAGCCTTCAACTTTAGATGCAGAAACTATGACTGAGTGCAGTGTAAGTTTTTCACCGCAGGAATCTTCATCTTCTTCAACCATTTCAGATTCAGATTCTAGAAATATTGTTTTTGGTGATTTGAAAAATACACTAAGGGCATATGATCTAAATTGTTGTTTAAAATGGGTTATAATGGAGGAAGACTTGGTAGAGATATCCAAGGTATATCTAACCCAATTCAGGCTGAGCATAGACCTCTTCGTGCAGGTTTGGGTTATACTAGTGTGCAGGTGGATGATGGAGAAGTTTCTTCCATGGCTAAAGGAAGATGAGCTTCCAATAGCGAAGGTTCTAGGCCACTAGTTCAAAGGTGTAAAGGTAAAAGAGGTATTGAGATTCCACCTTTTGATTCTTACACTAAATATTTTGATCTAATTGATATATTTAAGAAGTTTAGATATAATGTACAGAAGAGAATGCAATCATTTCCATGCACTTTTTGTGGGATGAATAACCATAGTGTTAAGACTTGTTGGAAATGAAAAGCTTTGTTTAAGCAGATTGCATGTTTGAAAGACCATTCTCATGTTAAGTTGGGAATTGGAAAAAGGGGACCCTCACCTAAGAAGGATGTTTGCTCTCATTGTAAAGTGAGTGGACATAGGATTGATAGATGTTTTAAGCTTCATGCATCTTCACATTCAAGTAATGATAAAACTAAGATGATTTACAAACCTCTCACTAAGGTTAAGGAAGCTAATTAAATCCATAATGCAGTTGACAATACAACCCCAGATAAGGTAAAACCCACAAGTGAAAATCCATTTAAGAGGTTAAGTCAACAATTTTTTTAATTACATATGGCAAATCCCAAATTGGTAAAATATGCAAGTGATAAGGAATCCACTAAGGAAATCAATTTCACTAGGAAGAAAGAAATGGTTAAGTGGATTATCACTCCATTATTTTTGCAAAGAATGGTTAAGAATTTACCTAAGGGAATGAACAAGTTTTGATAGATGTAGATTAGAGTTGGTGGGAACACTTCAAGCCAAGTTTACCATATGAAGTTTTTCAATTCTCACTTTTTGATAACTCTAAGTTTTTGAATCTCCTATTTATGCTGTGAGAGTTATCTAGAGGACTTGAACTCATTTGATCAGTTGGAGATAATAGCAGAATGCATGTTGTAGGTTGAGTTAATTCCTTGCAACACTTATTTGACTGCTATTTTGAATGTATCTATTTTTGGCACATGGATGTATAGATGCATTGTTAAGTCCCTATGGGCATGTTTAGATGTTAGGTAACATACACTTTTGGTTATTTGCATTTGCTTAGCATATAAGTCCCATACTAGGGCATTGTATTACAACATGTCCACAACATTTATTATATGTTTTTGGCATTATAAACTTGTCATGTAGTTACATTGGGAGTTGTTTCAGTTTTTGGCAATTCATTGCTTTACAGGATGTGACATTTGGGTAGGGCAATTTTGGTATGTTGTAATCACTTTGGTAGTTGTAGATTCACTTACTCATGCCTTTGGATTAGGCATTTTTGTATTTTTATTGTGAATCATTTTAATGCAATTGTTTATACCTCTTTTTATGATTGGGTTCTATTTTCATGGTGCAGTAGACCAATTTGGAGTTTTAGGGGATATTGGACTTTTGGAGACCAAAAGCCTTCCATTAGGGAGGTGTGATCAAAAATTGAGTTTTGATAATGGTTTCAAGTTTGAGTTTTAGTGGTGGCACACTGTAGATCTCGTCGAGATATTTTCAATGCTTTTCACGATTCAAAAAATGGAGTCCGGATGCTCAAGATATAGCTAGTTGAAGTTTTGGTTTGACAGGGAAAAATTTGGTGTCGTAAGATGATGTGGCACAATGAGGGCATGCCAAGTGGACCAATAGCCATTTGAAATGTGGAAAAATAATTAGGTGAAAAAAAACTCTGATATGGTGTTTTTATTCACATGTTATTTGAAATTTTCAAACATTTACCACTTTGAAAAAGGTGCCAAAGGCCAACTTGCACAAACTGCCATGTCATCCACCACGTCGTGCATAGACCAAGTCAAATCAGTAGCCTAAGTTGGTGCCTAAGCCTTAGGAATTTGAAAAGGAAAAAACTTTGGGTATTTTAAGTATCTTAAAACATGCAACTACCTTCCACACAGCCCATGTGGGACAAATGCGCCCAAGAATAAGTCAAAGCGCTTAAAAAGGAGGGAAAGAAGATTTCAAATGCATGCAAGGCACCTAAAAGAAAGGGCTGGCAGTTTTGAACCTTTGACCTACCACCTAAAAGGTTAATGCCTTGACCAGTTCAGCCACAGAGGTCAAAGTGTTATAAAAGGGACTAATTTCTACTTGAATAGACAGAGGAAGCCGACTGTGTATTGGAGAATATAGACCCGCTTATAGTATTTGGTCATTTTGGAGCCCTTAAAGGCTGAATCAGAGCTCGGAGTAAACTACAAAGTTGTTTATAATTTTGATACACTCTATTTAGTATATTAATTTTCCCATTTTGGATAACTTGTGATGCCATTTTGAGCTATAGAATTTGCTAATTTTGATTTTGGAGAAGCCTCTACGTGTGATTCAGAAAGGTGAAGGACGTGATGAGTCAGCCAAGGTCTTTCGAAGGTCTGATCACTATTTTTATAGAGAGATATGCTATTTTTTTGTTTTTTAATTATTATTTTGGCTTTCAAATTTAGCAACAATTAATGGATCGGTTTGATACGAACTCGGGGACGTAGGAATTCCGAACCCTGTAAACAATTTCTGTGTTTTGATCTTTGAATTTAGTTTTGCATTTCATTTTTAATTAATTTATAGAATATAATTCATATTTTAATTAGAATGAAAAAATTACTCATTTGATCATTTACGAGAAATTGGATAAAATTGAGAATTTGAAAAATCTAACAGTTTCAATGGATATTTGATGTGATCTATTAATTCACCTTTATTTTAGTTTTTGAAACTTGATTTGGATTAGATTTTAATCAGATTTAATCATTCCAACATCTTATAAGTTGAGAAATTTAGAATTTGTACTTTTAAAATTTCATTTAGAGTTTATTAGTGGAGTTTACGGATCATGATAGCTTGTAGGGTTGACTGGTTAAGGAACAAGCACTAGATTTTGTAAAATATTCACACCTAGGTGAATTGCAATTTTTCTTTGAAAAACCATTGATTTACAGTCATGATATTATCCTCAGGAGTTACGGTTTTGTACTGATTTCTAGAATTTAACTGCTAACAACTAAATTATTTTATGGGTTAACCCTCTTCTACAAAATTATGAATCCATGAACTATGATATTGCTACTAAAGCCACAGTTTTGCTAAAATTAAGTGATATTATCCTAACTACCCTATTGACTACTAACCATTTATCTTTTGATAGGTTTTTGGATTTTTCACAATATTACTAATTTATGAATAGTTGTTTCTTATATAAATAAGTGATTTTGTCCTTTAACTCATAATTTTGTAGGATATAGTTTGAATCAAACATAACTAGTTTTACCTTAATCTTGGATCTTTTGTAAGATTGTATCAACTATTTTTACTTTGTTGGGGTAGAAAGATCATATTTATATCTACAAGAATCATGAAAACCATGGTATTACAAAATATTTTTACATAAAATTAAAATTTTAATCTAAGACATTAGGATATTTTTGCTAACAAAGTTTGGTTAGTTTTTGTGTTGTTCATTGTTTCTTAGCAGGTTGGAACTAGGATCATTTGAACATAAATCAAACTTCTATCCTTACCACATTGTGCCCACTTTTTGTAATATTATAGATCATGAAGTAGTGAATTTGCATTAATTTAAGTGATTTTGCATAATTTTAGTGATATCATCATAATTAAATTCTAATAGTCCAGGCATTAGACTAAACACATATCTATCTGATCTCTTATGTATATATTTGGTTTCTATACATATTTGGTCTACTTGTATCTATTTTATCCCATCCTTTTGTTTTAATTCAAATTGTCACAATCATAGTTATTTTCTCTATCTCATAATACTGCTAATTATGAAATTGCAATTTTGCAATAAAAGTTATGATATCGTCTTAAATCTTCTAGTTTTGTCAAAAACCATGCAGTAATTACTAGCAGTTACCCGCTTCTCACAAAATCATGACTTTATAGTCATAATATTGTAGCAAAGTGGTGATATTGCACTCTCTGGAAGTAATGTTTAAACCACTAACTATGTATATGCAGTTTTTCCCTCTGTATTTATGATTTTGCTATTCATTTTTTCCTTCAAAACTATCCTTTTTGAATGCTTTTTTAGATCATTTTTAGTGATTTTTGAGTCATTCCAAGCATCCCACAAGGCCTAAATTACCATTGAAGTCAGGGGTACTACCCCTCAACCTTGCCTTACCCTCATGGGGCACTACCCCTAGACCCCATAAGGGGAACTTCCCATTAACCCCATAAGGGGCACTACCCCTTAACCCTACAAGGGGCACTACCCGTTGACCCCATTAGGAGCTGCCACCCATAGATCCCCACGTCATGGCCCCCTCACCCAAATAAGTTATAAAGCCAAATCATAATTTTTTTAGTGGTTTTTGTTAAGGGTTATTGGACTATCATTTTATTTCTAACATATTCTCTTACAAGTCATATATCTAGTCTACATCCTTGTCTTGCAAGTTGCCTCTATTGAAGTGCCAACCAAACTACTAATCATTTTCTTGTAGGTTGTCTTTGAAAGACATTTTGGAACCTTAAAAATCATCTTGTTTAACTAAGACTTTTAATCATTTTAATCACTTTTTTAAAATCATATATATCTTGTATATTATTGGTCTTGTATATATCTCACATCTTAATTAATCGGTTAATTAATCTCTTTTTGGTCTGCATGTTCCTAACTCGAGGGTTACGGTTGTGTATGCTCTCCTCCTTGCATCCTTATGGTGATTCATAGAGGATTAAAAACCACCTATAAACCCCCCTTTTTTCATTTTTATGAGAAAAATAATGTGGAATTGACACCCATACACTTTTCATAGTCATAAGGGGATAGTGATCATGGATTTCACCACCACACACTAATCCACACTCTGTGTTCTGATAAAGTATAAATATCAAGGAAAATTGTCATTAGGCTAAGTGATTGACCCCATATTGGTCATATGTGAAGGGGAAGACTTCATTCTATAAACCAGGCATTAGACATCACCCTATATGGAATTGGGCCCCTCTGTAACTAGTGTATATCGAGGATGCCCCTAAAGATCCTATTCAGCCTAACATTAAACCATTAACCTTAGCAGGTGACTTGATGCCAGAGTCAGTATCATATCCCCTGTGATCATCAAGTATAGATAGGGTTCAGAGGGTTTGGGAGATTCTGTAATGGGTCACCAACCTATAGCCTCACCCACGAAATCATTAGATGGTGTAGTCATAGGGTTATACACCCAATAAATTTACTAATCTTAGGTTTTTGGTTTGCCTAATTTGGTGTGTGTTGTGATAGACTCATGCTATTTATGAGCCAAGTTAGCCTTTCACCCAAACCTATACACACCTATCTAGGTCTTCATGTATTGTCATCTTGTATATCCTTGTCTTATTATCATATCATTCTGTATATCCTTGTCACTATAGTCTGGTATATATTTTTATTTATACATTTAAACTAGTCTCATTTCGCATCTCAGCTTATCTGTCATCACCCTCTCATATCCACCAATAATTGCTCATAGCCCAATCACCTACATATCCTAGTTACATCTTATTATTCACATCTTTTCC
The DNA here is from genome assembly GCA_037957365.1 of Torreya grandis. Taxonomy (NCBI): domain Eukaryota; kingdom Viridiplantae; phylum Streptophyta; class Pinopsida; order Cupressales; family Taxaceae; genus Torreya; species Torreya grandis. Next base: position 1,594,809 of record JARHVA010001399.1, on the reverse strand, counting down.
TAATTCCACTTTATCCATAACCAATAATTTGTCTTGATCTTTACTTGCCTAGTCACCTTGTCAACCTAGTCCTAATCATAGTCCAACCCAATTCATCCCCTTGTCTATACTAGTCTTCCTATCAAGTCTATAATCATACTTTGGTCCTCATCTATGTTGGAAAAATATTCCTATCATATCAAGGTCCTCATCATTAGCTTGCTTATTTATAATCAAGTTTGAATCATAATCCATCTATCAATCAAATCATCTCATCTTATTTTAATCGATCATCTTAATATTGAACTACTCTTTATCCAATCAATCCTGAGTCGATATTAGTCTCTTGGGCTAGTCGAGCCCATCATCATTAATTTTTAGAGCTTGCCATAGCTCTCATAGCCGAATCCAATCCCAATCATTAGAGTCTAACTCGCATCCTAAGTTGGTCTACTTAAATATTATCTTATTCCATCCAAAATTTCATATCATTGAGTCAAACTTGACATTGAACTAAAATAAGACTTTATCCAAAACTATTCCATAATCCCATATTCGTCCATAAATCTATCCATTCAATCCACCACACATGCCAATTGGGGACAGCGAACCACATAATCCATACCTTTCTCCCATATTAATCCATGGTATCTAAAACAAATGTGGTCAATACCCTAATTGAATAATGTTTCATGGCCAATAGGGGTATGCTCCTTTTTTTTCCTCCTTGAGAAGAGCACTCTATGTCCTATAGATTTTAAACCCATCCACCCAACATTACCTCTAGTTTGCACCCATCCATATCAGTGAACTCATCATCTTCACCCCATCCAGTCTCATTAAAATTCTCCATTTTTTAGTCATAATCAGTTGTCTACCTCTTCCTAGACTAGCAAAAGAATCCAATCCTGACCACCTCATCTATTACTAGTACACCCACCCAGTCATGCCAATAGTCATCTGATATAAAATCCAATGCTTCCACATCTAAGTGATGAAGTAAAGAGAGCCCTTACACCTTTCTTATTATATCCTCAGAAACCCTCTTCCCCTAACTTGTTACAAATAACATGGTGGTTTATACACACATATGACATCTTAATCCTACAAAACCTAAGCCCTCTTGATATAAGGCTAATCAATATTGTGCATACCATCGAACCTAGTGGCATACCATTAATCAATGTCATAATTTCTAAAGCTACATCCAAAATCTCATTAACCATGGTGATATAGAAATTGAGAATGAATTAGATGAGCCTACCTAATTGGGTGAACAAGAAGAGAAATGCCAAGATTCCATTCCCGATCAAGATCAAGGCCTTCTCTCTCTAAGCCAAGGTCAAGATATCACATCCACCTTCCATTTTCCCCCTATATTTGATAAATCCTCTATCAAAGATGACCCTATTCTTCATGAACCTAGTCCTTCCTTCCCTCATGAGTCCTTCCATGGGCCTATCTTTATTGAATCCATTGTTCCTCCATCATCTACCCCTCATCCATCATATCAAAGGCCCTATGTTGAGAGGTTATTTAGGATAATGAATCTTCTACTAGTAGCATTTCATCTTATACATTAGAGTCAATACAAGTGTTATCTGCATCAGGATCATTTTTAATACCAGTATTTGAATCTGACTCCTCATCAGAAACATTATCCTTCATAGATATTGTAGCAGATGATGACCATGCCTGCCCTTTTGAATATACCTCAAATTTAAATAATAATCATTCATTAGGTTTGATTCTAATCAAGATAATGAAGTCATAACCAAGTTTTTATAAGATTTATCTATCAAATATTTTTAGAGTGGATCTGATCCTACCTTAGATGCATGTCTTTTAGATAGTATTAGTGATCCTTTTATTGATCTTGAGGAGATATTCTTTGATGTCAAAATTGGGTCTCATAGGAACCCTTATGAAGACCATGCTATCCCATCACCACTCATTGACCTCTTCATATAATTTATATCACCTTCATCCATCATAAACCCCTTTGATCCTATCAATAATCATTTAATCACCTCCATCTATGGGGATAAATAGGAACATACATAGTTGGACTCTTCCCTGAGTAATACACCATGTGCCACAAACATAAAATTCCAAGACAGTATGCAAAAAGTCTGACATAATGATCAAATCACCTTTGATCTTATAATTTCAAATCATCAGCCTAATCTAAAAGTGTCTTCCCCTTGTGAAGCCCAATGTTAGGCATTAGGGGATCATCAAAGTCAAAACTCATTCTTCTCTCATAAAGCCTAATGTTAGGCACTAGGGGATCATCAAAGTCAAAAAACATTCTCCTTTGGTAAATCCCAAAGTCAGGCACTAGGGGAAATCAATAAATAATCAAGTCTAAAAAGAAAAATAATGTCAAAATCACCATAAATATGGATGATAAGCCTTCAAATAATCAAATCAAAGAAGAATCATGCAGTCTAAAACTTTTAGATCTCTTAAAATCCTTTGTCACATGGAATGAATAAAATGTGGAATGTCTAACATTTCCAATTATGTTTGCGACTACTAGTACTAATCCTCCAACACCCATCACGTCTTTCCATCACACTCCCATCATCCCATCAAGTCTTACCATCCATTCTAGTCCATTACTCCCCTATCAACATCAAGATCTAAACCAATCCATACCTCACATCACCCACTTAGGAAACATTATCTCTTATATGGTTGATGATGACACCTAGTCTAGATGTCTGGAGGGGTCTCAATTAAGAATCACTAAAGGTCACACAAACCCTAATATGTCTAGTAGTGATAACATGATCCTAACATCACATCTCTCCAAAATAGGCGTTGGTTGAAGATCACAAAAACGTCTGCATCTTAAATTTTGCTCACCTCTAATAAAGCAAGATGCTTAAATTAAAAATTAAAAATAAAAATAAAAATAAAATAAAAAATCATTCATCCAATGGTGAAAACTAGTCTTCTGGTCCCTTGGAGAAGTATCATGATGAAAACTAGTTTTTGATGTCATGGTAAAATAATCTATTATCTGTATTGTACCTCAACACTTGGGGGAAAAACCCATCCTTTGTCAATCCCATCCATCTCATCCTTATCACATCCATAACCTTGACTATCATTTATACCCATCATCTGCCATTATATCTTGCATCATATCTTTCATTCCTTCCTGTCTTGACCTTTGTAATGAAGTGAAAGATGTTTTGAGAAATTTTTAAAAATGATCTTGGCATATCCTCTAATGAACACTTGGGTAACTAAATATTTGGTTCTTTCATGATGTGGTTATTGATGATCCCTAGTCCAATATTCTTTGGTCCTCATCCTATCTTCAACATTACCCTCATCCTTTTGTCATACCCTCCATTATTATCCTAGTTTCTAGGCTTGGTATTCCCTTTTCTAGTAACCCCCATTTTTATAGTTTATAGACATATCCCAAAAATACCTAAAAATTGAAATATTCCAAAAAAACTTAAAAATTATAAAATCCTTAAAATCTAAAAACATGTAAGTTCTCTTATCATATGTCATCTTATACTATGTCCTAAATATCCCAATAATCCTATCTAATGTCTTAACCATCTTATCATCTTAGTCATCTTGCCTTCGACAGCCTTATCTAATCCTTGTCCCTCATCTAGTCTAAATCCATATCCTTATCCAAATATTTATCCTCATCCAAGTCACTAGTCTATTCCAAGTTCATACTTTGTCCAAGTCCTTATCCTTAATCTAACATCAAATCATAATCATCATGACCCATTTATTCCAAATCATCACCTAATCAATCATCCCATCTAATATCATCAAGAAAATTAGACAAGATACATAACCATTACATGTAGATACTTGTGTACATGACTTATATGTTGGTTGAGATGTTTGCATATCCTTTATCATGCATAAAAATTATTATCTTATTGATCATTTCATTTTTTTAGTCTTGAATCATACATATTTTTGTCTATTGGGCAATGAACGAGGATGCTATGATGACACAAAAAGTTACTATGATGTTTTTAGGTGCCCTCGATGATGTAGATTTCAATATTTACCCTTTTTATTTACATTTTGGCACAATGTCCCCTTGGTCACACTTATACCATAGGGCATACTACCAAGTGGCATATCTATTAGATTGATTAGACTATGATGATCCCTATTACAACAATGATGGATTGATCATTTAATCATCTTCATCTCATCCTCAATTCCATCATCCTAGTCCACTGATCTAATATGCACTCATTCCTTCCATTCCTTTATCATCACCACCTATCATCTATCTTCTCTCTAGTCATCAAAATCTCATCTTCCATCATTTTTCCTAGTCCTATATCCTCTAAGTTAAAGCCATGTATCTAAAAATTAATATCCTAATCCATCATCATCATCCTTTATCATCCAGTCAAAACTACATCAACATGAGGTCTTTCTAGACTATATAGGTAGTGCTCAACCACATGGTGTGCCTGAGGGAAACTCAACCACTCTCTCCTTTTTCTCCATCATTTTTCATCACATCTCTTTTGTCCCCAATCATCCCCAATTATTACTTAAAATCCTTAAGCTATAATATCAATCATTAATGAAGTAGTCTATCAATCTATCACCATTCTCATAATCATATTCCTGATCCTTTCATCCATCACCCATATATGTTGACTGAGCTCGATAAAATCACAACATCCATATTTTATTTCATTAGTCTTTCATCAACACTGATTGATCATTTCAATTTTTTGATGTCCTCCTTAAATTGGGGCATGACCAAGATCATACCTATATCACCTCTTACTCCCTTACATGTGTCCTTGCTAGGGGCATCATCACTATTAATCACATTATGTCTCATTGATTCGATGCATTATGTCTAATTATTCCCTTTTATCTTCTAGTAACTTGATCATATTGTCTATTCTCTCTCATCTCCATCATATTATCATTCAACCTTAGCTTTGAGCTATAATCATCATTAATCTTATCAAATTATTATCTTGTTCTAGCCTAAATATATCCCTTACATACATCCTTGCTTGGGATACGCCAACAAATTGTAACTTTTTTGTCTTATCATCACCATGTTATAGTTAATTCCCCCTTGGGATGTGTCACCAATCATAACATAGTCATTCCCATTTCTTATGCATATGTCTTTCCTAGGGGCATCATCAATTTGTAGCTCACTGCTCAAGTCAAATTCATCTTCTTCATCATCTATCTCAACATATCACATCCCATCCCCTTGTCTATTCATCACATTCCACCCATCATTTCTTTATTTCAAGTGTCCATTTGTTTCACTATTTCTCACATGTCCTTTCGAGGGGGCATCATATCCACTAAAATCATATACTAACATTCATCTATGAAATCATTTTTATTTAAAAGACCATTACTCCTTCCACTTCACTTCACTCGTAATGCCCTTTAAAATAGGGTAAAAATTTATACACTAAATTCTAATCACTTTAATTATTTTGATAAATCCCACTAATTTATCCCCTTTATCCTAATCTTGGTTATTTATCCCCCCCATCATTTCTTCATTCACTAACCTTATTTCTACCCCACCAATCAATTAATCCTCCTAAATCATGTCTTATCCCATCCTAATCCCACTTATCCATTATTTGGGAATTTGAAATTCCCATGACCCATCTACCCACCTACCCTAGCCTATTCCTATGCTCTCCTACATGCCTAGTCCCTAGTTACCTACTTAATCCCTAAGGAGATTCTATAATTCTTTAATTCTAGAACCTCCTCTAACTTAGCCCCTCCTCTATATAATCCTCTATTCTAGAGGTTTCCAAGGAATTTTTAGTTCACTAGAAATTCCTCCACCTTTGATCCTCATGGCTCAACTTTAAATATGAGCCATAGATCTTCCCTTCATGGCTTATTTATACAAGCCACTTTCCTATGGCTAATCCAACTAGCAGAAACATAAGGAAATCAAACAATCTCCATGACAAATCCATAATCAATGAATTAAGCCATCACCATGTCAAAATTATGATTCTAATTACAATCAATAATTCAAAAATTAGATTTGAATATCTTGGAGGGAGGATAGGAGAAGCAAGGGATTGGTAAGAGTTGTCTAGTTGATTCTGATTTGCTTCCATAATCTCTCCTATTAAGTGTATTGTGCATTTTGGGTAAAATTCTTATATTTTGGTAGTTTTTATTCATTATCTCAAAATTACAATTAGAGTTATTACTTATGGATGGTTTATCAGGATATAACCAAATTCACATAGTTCTTGAAGACCAACACAAAATAACATTTACCACAACGTGGGGAACCTATTGCTATGTCAAAATGCCTTTTGGTCTTAAGAATGTTAGAACAACCTATTAAAATGCAATGAACCACATTTTCCTATACATAAAATAGTGGAAACCTATATAGATGATCTCATTGCCAAATTTAAAAGTCATACAATCATTTTTAATTGACTAATTAAATATAAATTTAGACTTAACCCATACAAATGTGTATTTGGAGTTACGTCTGATACAATTCTAGGGTTCTTAGTTTCTCTTTAAGGTATTGATGTTGATTTATCCAAAATAAAGGCCATCATCAACATGCATATTCCTTGCTCCATTCTACACACTTACCTTGGAAAACTTAAGGAAAGTCATTGGTTTGCCTTAGAAATGGCTTACCGTATATATTCTATCAATTAAATTCTCAATAAAGGTAATGCTTTAGAATGGATAGATTCATGCCAAAAATCAGTTGATAACATGTAATAATCTTTGTTCCATCCTCCTACCCTTCAACCACCTTCAAATGATTATCCCTTAATTTTATATAACTCTTCTACCCCATATCAGTTGGGGCAATGCTTGCTCAATAAGATGAAATTGATAGAGAGTATGCTATTTATTACATTAGTAGAGGACTCATTGATTATGAAAAAAATTATACCAAAGTGAAACGTGATTGGCTTACTATACATTTAGTAGTTAAAAAGCTCTGTAATTATATGCTCTACCAGATCACTTATGTCATTGTTCATTTTGATCCACTTTGTCACTTCTTCTCCAAAGATTTATTACCTAGAGATAGAGTTGGAAAATGATGGTCCTACTAATGGAATTTGACCTACAAATTATTACGCAAATATTCATAAAAGGAAAAGTCATCATAGACCAACTTGTGGTAGCATCTTTTCCAGCCACAAATCACCTTCAAGATGATCTCCCTGATGAAGAAATTATTTATATTAAAGGTCCCAACCAAGCTATCTCTCTCAAAGATTATTTTTATAATTTCATTTCTAATCTAGAAGAAAATACTCAAGAAGATACTAATATCACTCCTACCACTACTAAACCTATGGTAGTTATTGAATAACTAGCTGAAGTTACCATTGATTTACATGAAGACACCTAGATACTTCACTTTGATGATGTCAAATGCCTCTAAGGACTTGGGGTAGGATGTATTATAACAAATCCACATTGGAAGATCATACCTTTAACATTCAATTAACTTTTGATGTCACTAATAACATGGATAAATATGAAGTTATGATATTAGGCATGAAAGCTACAATTAACTTACATATCCCATATTTACATGCTTTAGGTTACTCACAACTTATCTATCAATGGTGATTATCAATGAAAAATCTAAAATATAATTGTATATCATCAAATGGATACTACACTTGCCAAATAATTTGCTTTTTTTACCATCAAACCAATTCCAAGAGATCAAAATGCCATAGCTAAATCTCTTGCTTCATTAACATCTTTATTTCACCCTCATCAAGGCCTTAATGATTCTTAATTTATTATCCAAATCATAAAATCACCTTGTTCTATAAAAAAAATTATTCTCTAATCTATCACATTAAGGCTATCACTATTCGACAAATCCCATGGTATAAAAACATAATTCAATTTCTTAAACATCAAACTTACCCTCCAGATATAGATTCCTATAAAAAGACTCAAATACATAAGCAATATTTCAAGTATGTGTTTTTATCCAACACCCTTTAATACCATAATGCATAAGGAACCCCACTCCATTCTATAATGCAATAAAAAGTTTTTACTCTCCTTAAATGGGTACATGAGAGCGTTTATGGTGGTCACTATAACGAACATGCTATAACCTATAAATGCCTGTGTATGGGTTAATTTTGGCATAATATAGAAAAGGATGCTATTAATTTTGTTAAAAAGTGTAATCCTTTCAATTTCATGACAATCTAATCTACTCACCATTGACTAAGCTCCAAACAGTGGAGTCTCCTTGGCCGTTCTCTATGTGGGGATTATACCTCATTAGAAAATTACCTCAATCATAAGATGAACATGTATTTATTATTATTGATACTGAATATTTTACCAAAGGGGTAGAATCCATGCCTCTTTTTAATGTCATGGGAACCACCATTTCAAAATTTATTCTTAACCAAATCATTTGTCATTTTGGATTTCACCATACTATCATCTTTGATAATGGTAAAAATTTCAAAAATAAAGACATGAAACAATTATGTGCCAAATTTAAAATTTCCCACATTATTTCCACACATCACCATCCTTAATGTAATGATAAAGTATAGGATTCAAAAAAAATTATAAATAAAATCTTATAAAAACCTATCCAAGAAACTCGTTCTAACTGGCACCTTCATCTATATCCTGCACTTTAGGCTCATCGTACTAGCATACATACTCCTACTGGGGCAACATTGTTCTCACTTGTATATGGTTTTGAATAAATATTAACATTAAAAGTTGAACTCCCATATTTATGTATATCTCTTCATGGTATAATTCTTGATGATGAATTATGTGAAGCTTATCTTCATGTTTGAGCTTTTATTGATGAACATTGTACAACCGCTTTATAACATAATTGCCAATACAAGGCTCACATTACTAAACAACACAATAAAAAGGTCAACATACGAGTGTTTAATTTTGGTGATTTATTCCTCAAATTATATTACACATGATAAATAATAAAAATATGCCCAAAAAGAGTGGGGCCCTTACTTAGTAAAAGACATTCTTGGTCCTAGTACTTATCATCTTCAAACTAATGAAGGGCATGATTTCAAATAATCCACCAATGTGCAATTTTTAAATAAATATTTTTCTTAAATATCTTTTTTATTTTCATAATTATATATACTATAAACACTAACACTTCTTTTAGGATTTCTCCAAAGATCTCTCATTTTCAACAGTCTATTCTTTACACAAACCTTAGTCCCCTTTTTAGGTATTTTATTTTCTATATTACTTTCATTTAATTTATGAGTTGCATTGTAATACCATGGATAGGACTTGGTCTTCCTCATGAATATATTTTCTTTCATACATCCATTTTTACCTTTTTCTCTTTAATCATAAGTCTATTATTAAAAAAAAAAAAATTATTTTCCTATTTCCTTTGTGAGATGCAGTATAAGACCATGGATAGGACCATGCATTCTTCACAAATATAATTTTCATACTTTAGACCTAATTAGATTTATGTTTTAAGAGTCATAGTGTAATATCATGGATAGGACAATGCTTTCCTCATAAAATATATGCTATGCCCTTAACCTTTGGCATGTCTTGGGATATGTGTGGCCGACTTGTGGCTTACATAACTCTTTTATATTCTTTTTACATTTATCTATGTTCTTAGTTAGGTTAGCCTATGGAATAACCATGGATAAGTAGACTATATATATGAGGTAGTGGTTAGTATTTGATCATCATGTTAAGTATTTTGCTCTTAGTGCATTGTTGTGGAGGTTGCCTCCTTGAAGTGGCTTTGCTATATTATCTAGTATTCTATTCTATTGTCAATTATTGCTATGTGATCTCTTATATTTACTAATTCTATGTGATATAAAATCAATTTGTGTAAATATCTAAGTAATTTCATTACAAGTAGTATCAGAGCTTTTATTTGGGCAAGTTTCCTATGATGTTTTTTTGGATTTGGCGAGGCATGACTTCTATGAGGAGGAGCGAAAAAACATAACTTGTAATCTAGGAAGAATTATTATTTTTCTATCAGGACAATATTATTCAAAATGCCTTTTTGAAAAAAATATTAAAAAAAAAATATGTATTTTTTTTCACCTTGCACAATTGTGGTCATTGGATTCCTCTCGATGAGACAATCGTAATGGTATATTCTATCAGTACATTTTTTTATGCTAAATTTTTTTACCCTAGTGCACAAAGACAGTCATTGGACTCATCTTGACAAGGTGATAACAATGGTACCATCCCCTAGTACACTTTTTTTAGGGCAAAAACCCTTCTAGGGCTTGTATATGGCTGGTCCTTCTACATGGGGATAAAAAGGGGGCAAAAAATTGCTAAGACTCCTATCGATGACATGGAATCTAGAACTTTAGATTCATTGATTTCTCAACTTTAAGCTGACATAAAGGGCTTAGCATGGCACGATGATTTTTTTATAGTTCAAATTTATGTTTCAAGGATGCACAAAGATATTAATGGGGTTCATAATTAATTAAATTAGTTCACTACTTCATTGGCTACTCTTCCATCTTAGTTAGAGTCAAACAACCCTTCACTTCATCATTCAGGTCCTCCTCCTCTCAACACTAACAACTCTAATTTTAGTATGAAACTGATGTTGCCCAAAGTGGACATGCATAAGTTTGATGACAAGGATCCTCTTAATTAGATTACCCAACTTAAGATTTTATTTGATTTGCATCAAACTCCTAGTTCTTAGAAGGTGAGAGTGACATCTCTATATCTAGAACCTGAGCAGTTAATTTGGTATCATTGGTTATATACTCAAAAGAAAAATAATGGTGCTCCTATTACATGGTCTATTTTCACTGATGAGTTATTATCTCATTATCAAAATAATGTCTTTGAGAACTACTTCAACCAGTTAGCAAACTATAACAAATGAGAACTGTGAAGGATTATATTCATCAGTGTCAGAATCTATCCTTACGGGTAGAAGACATCACTGAGGAAAATTTGACTGATTTATTTTTGGGTAGTCTCAAAGATAGAATCCAATTGAAGGTTTGAATGTTTAACCCAACATATGTATCAAAAGCTATCCCACATGCATGCATGGTAGAGGAAAAAGAGATGGTCAAATGAAAAACCTTCACTACTGGTCATGATTACACCTTTCCAACACCATCATATCCTTAACCCACTAGACTGACACCTCGATAAATTAAGGAGAAGTGAGCCAAAGGGTTGTGTTATGATTGTGATATAAAATAGAGCAAAGACCATCATTGTGCTACAAAGAAGCTATTTTACATTGAAGGTACCAATGAGGATGACAATGATGAGGAGGCACTTGGTGAGGATGAAGAAGGTCCCGAGAAGGAATTTGAAGACTCTCAGCCTACTATTTCCTATCATGACCTTTCATGTATTAGTAATCCCTAAGATCTTAAGGTGGTGGGTTTCCTAAAAAAATATAAGGTCACTATTCTGATTGATTTTGGGAGCACACACAACTTCATTAACAATAAGTTGGCTTCTCGCTTGAACTGTTTCATTTATCCTACTCCAAAATTTTAAGTCATGATTGTAGATGGTGGTACTGTCAAGTACTTAAGAAAATGCCATAGTATTAAGCTGGCCATGGGAGACTACTTGCTGGATTTTCCTATGTTTGCTATTCTTATGGGGGGAGTGGACATTGTTTTGGGAGTACAATGGCTCACCACTTTGGGCACTATTGAGATGAATTTCTAAAAATTATTCATGCATTTTCATTTTGAGGGAAGGACATTTGAGCTAAGGGGATTAAGGGCTAAATCTCTACAAATTGTTAGCTCCCATCAAATGATAAATATTTTTTGAAAGGGTGTTAAAGGGTTTATAGCTCACTTATTTTCCATGAAAGTTCATCCAACTCATCCATCTATACCTCTTGATCTACAACAAGTGATTGATGCCCATTCAATTGTTTTTGGTGACAAGCTGAAAGGACTTCTATGTAGCTGCATGCATGATCATGATATCAAATTTATTCTTAGTAGTACACCACCTAACATTAGGCCATACAGGTATCCCTATGCTCGAAAAAGTAAAATTGAAAAGATTGTATAGGAAATGTTGGATGCAAGAATCATTTACCATAGCCAAAGTGAATATTCTTCATTAGTTATCATGGTGTGAAATAAAGATGACACTTGGAGAATGTGCCCTAACTATAGGGAACTCAACAAGTACACTATCAAAGATAAGTTTCCTATTCCTATCATTGATAATTTTCTAGATAAATTAAATGGTGTTCTTTATTTTACCAAGTTAGATCTATGTTTTGGGTATCATCAAATCTAGATCTATGATGAAGACATACCCAAAACTATTTTTAGGATTCATGAGGACCATTATGAGTTTTTGGCTATACCTTTTGGGCTAACAAATTCACCATCTACCTTTTAGAGTTTGATGAATACTATTTTTAGGTCATTTTTGAGGAAATTTGTTTTAGTATTTTTGATGATATCCTCATTTATAGTAAAAATTAGGAAGACCATTTGCACCATGTGAAATAAATACTCTCAATTTTGGAACAATATCAGTTGTATAGTTATATGTCAAACCTTCCAAATATACTTTTGGAGCTTATGAGATTGAGTATTTAGGTCAGCTACTTTCACATATAGGAGTAAAAGTGGATCCTAAAAAAATTCAAGCAATGGTGGATTGGCCGATTCCTAAGACACTCAAGCAACTGAGGGGATTTTTTGGGCTAACTGGTCACTATCTTAGGTTTATCAAACATTATGGTAGAATTTTAGCCCCACTCACATCTTTGTTAAAGAAAGACTCCTTTTAGTGGACTGATACAACTATTAGGGCATTTGAAAAATTGAAATTGGTGATGTGCACCACTCTAGTGTTGGCTACTCCTAAATTTTTAAAGACTTTTGTGGTTAAATGTGCTTCATCTAGGTATGGTATGAGTACTATACTCATCTAAGAAAGTAGACCACTTGCATTTAAAATTCATCAACTGAAAGGTAAAAGTCAACACAAGCTCATTTATGAGAAGGAAATGATGGCTATTTCGCATGTAGTCAAATAATGGAGGCCTTATTTGATGGGTCATCACTTTCAGGTAAAGACTGATCATGATAGTCTCAAATATTTTTTGGAACAAAGGTTATCATATGAAAAACAACATAAATGGGTAACTAAGAAGTTAGGCTATAATTTTGAAATAGTTTACAATAAAGGAAAGGAAAATGTAGTGGTAGATGCACTATTTAGGAAGGATGAATCAGTTGAGGCCTTGCTATATGCTATGAACATTCTACAGACAGATTGGCTAGAGGAAGCATGATCATAATGGGACAAGGATATTTCTACCCATGATTTGATTTAGAATCTTTAGCAAGTTTTGGGTGGACTTAAAAAATTCACAGGAAAGGGTGATGCATTATGGTATAAAAATAAATTATACCTATGTAAGAATTCTCTTCTTAAACAATTTTTTTTAGAAACTTCATGCAACTCCAATTGGGGGTCATTCAGGATTTTTAAAAACCTATCATAAAATCAAGCAGGATTTTTTTTGAGGACTAAAGGGGGATATCCAAAAATATGTGGCTAATTGTATGATCTATCAAAAAAAAAAGGAGAAACCATCAAAACCCTAGGTATTTTGCAGCCTTTATCCATCCTGAGCCAACATTGGGAAGAGGTGTCTATGCATTTAGTTACAGGGTTACCAAGATCTAATGGTCAAAATGTTATCATGATTATGGTAGATCATCTCAGTAATTATGCTCATTTTTGTTATTTATCACATCCATTTATTGCTAGTACATTATCTTCTTCTTTTTTCAATATGATTTAGAAATTACATGGTACCCCTAAGATCATTGTCAGTGATCGAGATCCCATCTTCACTAGTAATTAATGGACTAAGTTATTTGCATGTTTGGGCATCTAGTTGGCTCATAGTTCATCTTATCATCCTTAATCTGATGGACAAACTAAGGTAGTCAATAAATGTTTGGAAGGATATCTCCATTTTTTTTTGATAAATAGGATAAATGGGTTCATTGGTTGCCACTTGCTGAATGGTGGTATAATACTTTTGTTCATAGTTCTTCCAAAATGTCTCCTTTTATGACACTATATGGATACCAACCACCATCCATCACTTCAACCTTGAAGGTCCATCCTAAGATTCATGTAGTTGAAGAACATATTCACCATCAATAGGAGGTCCTTGACAATTTGCATGAAAATTTAGCCATGGCCCAAAATCACATGAAATAACAGGTATATCAACACAAGAGTGAGAGGCACTTTGACATTGGTGATTGGGTTTTTTTTCACTTATATCCATATAATTAGATGTCCTTGAAGCAATAGAAAAAGGATAACAAGCTATCCCCTAAGTATTATGGACTTATAAGATCTTGCAAAAAATTAGTAGTGTGGCCTACAAGTTCAAGTTTCCTTCCTCCACTCGCATACATCCAATATTTAATGTATCATGCCTGAAGAAAGTAATTGGACACAAAGTGGTTACCCAAAATGAGTTACCAAAATTGGATGAGGAAGGAAGAGTTGTTCTTGATCCTGAGGTGATCCTTCAAATGCACACTAAGTAGTTGTGATCTCGAGTGATTAAGGAGTACTTGATCAAATGGAAGAATCTACCCTATGAAGATGATACTTGAGAGGATGAATATTTTGTACAACAACATCTCAAGTTGACTCAACATTGAAGAAAACATTGTTTTAAAGGGGAGGGGCATGCTACACCCTTAACCTTTGACATGTCTTGGGATATGTGTGGTCGACTTGTGGCTTACATACCACTTTTATATGCTTGTTACATTTATCTATCTTGTTAGTTAGGTCAACCTATGGAATAACCATGGATAAGTAGAGTATATATAATAGGTAGTGGTTAGTCTTTGATCATCATGTTAAGTTTTATGCTCTTAGTGCCTTGTTGTGGAGGTTTCCCCCTCGAAGTGGCTTTGCTATATTATCTAGTATTCTACTCTGCTATCAATTGTTGCTGTGTGATCTCTCATATTTTCTTATTCTATGTGATATAAAATCATTATGTGTGAACATATAAGTAATTTCATTACAATATACATATTCTTTCAATTTTTTTTACAAACATGTTCTTTTTAGAAGTTAAATAAATGGTTAAAAGTGTGATTTCATATTCTTAGCCTTGATTTTTATTTCTTTTATGGATAAAAATTGCTCTAATTATTATGTTATCATGTTTCCCTACACTTACATATAATCTTATGATACAAAATTATGCTTACCTATCATTGTATCCCTTTCACAATGTCACATTTTTAGTGATTCAAATTATTTCATGTTCATTTCCATTTATTTCCCTTATTTTCATTCCACTTTGGACAAAACAAGCTCGAGGTCAAGATAACACTTTTACTTAACATGAATAAACAAGACTCGTAGATACCATGCTCTCCAAGTCATCTTTCTTAGATACCAAGTTAAAATTTTTCTAATGATAGTCATTTTTAGCACCCATGTTTGATTCTCTGAATCTGTATGAAGAAGTAATATAAAAATCCATCAAAAACTTAAAGACAAATCATTTATAAAAGGCAATGATCAAAAGGCAATAAATAAATCAAAAAAGTTAAAATCACAACAAAAGACATGATTTATAACACATCTCTTATTCCTAGTTGAAGATCAAACTCCATACTTAACCTCGTAATAGATTCAAGGTCCATTGGGGTGTAATAAGCCATTAGATTGGGATAGAGCATTCAAAATTATTTATAGTGCTACTTAATTTTTCATGTAAATACCCAATCATTATAGTAGATGGATCACTTTATAAGGGGTCCTGAGGAATGAGGAACATGTTATGGGAAGCTAGGTCCATTTTAATTTTCATGCATATAGTCTTCATTGGATGATATTCATACTTCGTTATATAATCCAAGATTTGTATGGTTAGAAAACATTCTTCAAAGTCCTTAATGTCTAAAGTCCTCTTGTTTTGATAAACTTAATTTTAGTGTCTTGACTTCGATAAAGTGTTTCTATACCTTGATTTTTCCTACATTTCATTCTCCCCTTGACAGATAAGCTTCATTCTAAATCTATTTCCCCACTTCTATATTTCTTATTCTTCACATCTTGAAACATGATAACATTTCTTTATTTTGGTCTTATCTATTTCTATAACAAAATAACATGCTTTAGTGACTATGGATTATTTACTTTACACCATTGCTTTACATTCCTATAATTTCCTTGGTTTCATTTAAAATTTTAAACATTCATTATCATTATTTTTACGGACAACTGCCTATGTTTCTCTATTTTTGTACTTTTTCCACTATTGAGTGAGTTTGGATTGTTACTTCTCACTCACTAATTTTTTTTTTTACTTCATCTACTTTTTACATTGATGATTGGGTTTGGATTATTACTTCTCACTCATCAATGTTGTCTTTATGTTTATTTTCTATCTTTACCTAAAGTTTGGTTTGTTACTCCTTTAAACATTAATGTTATTATCATATTACTTTTACACATCCTTAGTTTTATTTACTTTGTCACTTTTCTTACCTAAAAAACATATTTTGTTTGAGTTTTTTGATCATTTAGTAGGCTTGGATTTTTGATTACCTGATTTACTCTAACTTTGGCTTGGTCATCTTGATTCTAACTTAATAATTATCACTCTAGCTTACCAAATTTCTAAGTACATCAAGCCTACGCATTTCAATTATTTTGACTTCCCTACATTTGTTTATTTTTACTCTTTAGTTTTGTATCCTTAGGATTTGTCTAAAGTATTCTATGTACCATCCATGATCAAAATTACAAATACAACAAACAACTATTTAGTGATAAAGGTAAGTCAAGGTACATATATATTACTCATTTAATAAAATTAATCCTTTCTTTACCATTTTATTTTATGCTTATACTAAAATTAATTTAGCTCAACATTATGTTTTGATATGATCTTTTATTGAAGCACCATCCCATGTTATAACTATGTGACACATGATGAGATTTGAATGGGGCATATGTATACACATAATATTTTTAAAACTTTATCAATTATTGATGCCTTCTCTCTTATAAGAACTTGCCAAGTCTCAGTCTCTCTAAGTACACATGATAAAGGGTGCACCAGGAAAGGGGAAATCAAAACTTCAGTGATTCATAAGATTGTTGTTCCTTATCCCACCATCTAAAACCAATACAAACCTCTCCTATATATTTTTTTAATCTTAGACACCTCCCTCACATACTTCTCTAAATAATTCACTACCTTAAATATCCCATACCTAAGCAAAACCCCTTTTTACCCTTTGCTAAATGCAGTCAAATGGGTCGACCTAGTTTAGGAACACATGTTATGAAACTAAGTCGGCCAAGGCCAACTTAGTTCAAGACCTAACGGATCTATTTCTTGCTTAATAAGGTCGACTGGGTCGACTATGTTAGCTAAAATTTTGAAAGGGCTTAAGGTCAAATTAGGCTATATATACCCCTCTTTCACTTCATTTACAATAGAGAGAATCATTTATTTGTGCTTTTTTATGATCCATATTTCTACCATTCTACTTGAGGAGTCATTATTTAGGGTATCATGCTTCTTGGAGGATAACCCTTGTCTTATGAAAGCTTAAGATTCACAAAGAGGTCTTTGGCTAGAATATATTCCATTCTACACCCTTAGTTTCTTAACAATACACAAAAACCTCTTGGAAAGCAATTGTCCAAGGGAGAGGTTGAGGCTTGAAGGGTTCATCTTCAAGGTAAGTATTCCTAACTCTTAGTTTTATATTTTAGTAAATAGATTTGCACAAATAATAGATAATGATTGTATTATCTCTCCTTGTTTAGGATTACCTATACATTGACTTAAGTATAGTTTTACTTTGAATTTTTATTGTTTATGTTTATCCCCCATAACTTATAACTTGGGCTTATACTTCAATACTTAAAACCTGTAGATGTGTTTTTCCTATGACTTGTATGGAAATAATGAAGCTTTGTTTATTTGAATAATTGATAGAGTGGTTTTGATAAGTTGCCTTGGTCTCTCTTGGTCTTTTTTAGGTGTGGAATGAATGAGGGTTGATCTTGTATTTATATTTATCACTTTATAGAAGTAACTCACATTAAATCACTTAGGTCAACCATTAAGGTATGTTTTATTTGTAAAATAGATGACTTTAGGGTAATGGACACTTGTATCAAGTCAGGACACTAGCATTGATGCTAGTATATGTCCTAGATGTTAGTGTCTAGGAAGTGGGAAAGTAGGTACATGCTCATAACTTGTAGAGGTAGAATATAAGTACATTTTAATTATTCTAGGAAAGATATAAGGCTTGGGTCATCAACATAATATTGGTTAGACAAAGAGATAGGCCAAGGGGCACAAGATAGAGCATAAAAACTGAGAGGAATAATCAAGGTCTTAATTTTTCCAAGTGTACAAGATTGAAGTTTTATATAATCCATAAATATCATCTACATTTATACCTACTTATTCTAGTAATAAAAATGACACTTTAAAGGAAAGTAATGTGTACTTGGGTGTGTATAACACACCTTTACATGTGCCCAACTTGAGTGCTTTGATGGTGATTAAATTTAAAGCAATAACATGTTATAGTATATAATCAGTGCATATAATATGGAATTGAAAGTACTTAAAATTGATTGAAATTGAAAGAGAAAGATTGAGGAGTACACCTATGTGTTGATTTAATTGCCTTGCATATTGGGAAGTTGATTTGAAAAATATGTATCATTATAGAGCTCTAAAATTGAGATTATTACCAATATAGATAAATCTTGAAAGTGCATATATCTAAGGATATAAATAGATAGATAGAGTGAGTGAGTGTTTGTGTGTGTGTCTGAGTGAGTGTGTGTGTGTGTGTGTGTGTGTGTGTGTGTGAGAGAGAGAGAGAGAGAGAGAGAGAGAGAGAGAGAGAGAGAGAGAGAGAGAGAGAGAGAGAGAGAGAGAGAGAGAGAGAGAGAGGCATATGCCTCCAACCTTAGAACAAAGGTGAGTTATGACCTAGAAGTTAGGATTAACTCAACTGTGTAACCCAATCATACTTTTAACCTAATGAGGTTGGATGATATAATTAAGTCCAACCTAAAAACTTGGCAATATTGAGTGATTTAATCATCTCAATCATACCAAAAATTGAACCAACTACTATAGTAGATTAACTCAATAAGATCCATAAAATTTTGACCAAGGTATCAATATGTAAAAATTTGTAATGTGGTAACAATCCATAAAATAGTTTTTGAATCTAAAATTGATTTGGATTTATCAATATTAGGCACAAATTGCATGGCATATGCACCGTAGATATCTCTCATGCTAAAATTGTGTATAACAATGGTACCAATGTATAAATTTCTACCAAATCTATAAATTTGAATCATATAATTATGTGCTTTAGCTCTTTTGAAAGAACATTTTTTATAAAGCATGCTCCCATTATATATAGAGAAATATGAAAAATGATATAAGTAACCATGTGGAGAACATGTTCCCACTATAATCTGGAGATGATGAATAATGAATACGTGTGGATAATATCTTTCAATGCATGCCCCCACTAAATCTAAGAACTCTACCAAATGTGAATAAGTGTTAAAAATATGCTTCCAAAGCATGCCCCCACTGAATTTGAAAACTATGAATCTATGGACAACATGCCTCTATTAAATGCCCCCACTAAAATGCTCCCCTTCTAGGTGAGGGAAAGATAGGACTGATATTTACCTCACCTTAAAAGGATAAGACAACTATATAATATGTGAATGGAATTATATAACATATAGTAGGAACATGTCTATGTAAATATAGCATTGAAACACATAAAACCAATCTGATCACATGAAGGCCTAAGATGCATGATAAGTATCATGTCAACATCTAGATATTAACATTACAAACTCAATAAGGAAACAAACACACACACAAGATAACTTAAAAGTAATTAAAAAGGCAATGGTTCAAGGACATCACAAACAAGGGGCATGTTTAAATGCCACATGATTGAAGGGACATGACTTAGTCAAATGTTCATAAAAGCAAGAATGACATAGTCATTTGTCCATACAATAAATAATGACATATACAAATGTCAAATAAAGTATACATAGGCACATGGGTCACAAACAAATGAGCATATTCAAATCCTCATACAAGGAATATAATATCAAGGTAAGACACTCAAGTAAGTGCATAAAATAAAGCATAAGAAACCTACATAAACATGTCATTATATCCCATGGATCAAATGTATTAGGAAAAAATGTCAAGTGTATAGCATATCATGTAACTTGTGTAAGATATAATCATGGATAAAGGCATGTGTAGTATATATTTAAGCTTGGACATGATAATGAAATATGATCATTGAACCATGTAACCCATGTGTATCAAGGTCAAATAATTGGATGCCCCTAATGTCTGCATGATATGAGTAAAGGGAAGGCCCAACATCCAAAATAGGAATAGATCATGTATTTATGTATGTATATATCACACTCAAATATAAGTGTGACACACATGTGTATATGTAGGATTAACTAAATATGCCACCCATCAACATGGAACTAACATAGATGCCAAGGAGCCTATGAAACATGTAGGTGCTGAGAATATTTTTGAATTTTTGAATGTTTTTTTAATTTTTTTGGTATTTTTAAAATATTTTAAGAGACTACTTATAATCTCATTAAATGGATGGTCATAGGTATCTCCCTACTTAGTTCCTGACAACCATAAGTTGGATATTTTATGTTACTTGCATCATGATTAGATAGGTTGAAAGGGTACATAACATGTTCCTCCTCACATTTTGAATGAACACTAGAAGAAGTAATGTTATCATTTGGAATATATACTAACTTGCCTTCATAAGGAAAGGAAACACCTTGCTGATTTTGGTTAATTTTTGCTTCCATTTGGTATAGCCAAAGAGTTCCTAGTGCAAGTGCATATGGATATGTGGTAGGCATAACCCAAACCCATGTTTAAATTACTTTAGGACCATAAACAATTAGAATTGTTATGTTTCCCATGGAATATTTACAACTAACCTTTTTTTGCAAGTCTTGTAGACCAAAACCAAGCTACTAAAATATTTTTATAAGGCAAGTGGTTTTTGTTTATGTAGGATCAATATGGTTATGCTAAAAATAAGCACCACCCATGTATAATGTAATTATTAAATCTTGCTGGCATAGATGTTTTTTAATTTACTGTAAACCTAATTCCTTTAGAGGATCATCAAGTATAATCATTTGATCATCAATGAGATCTTTGATCTTATGTTTCAAGGTAAAACATCTGTTTGTAAAATGCCCTAGTCCCTTATGATAATGATAATAAGCATTCACATTATATCCTTTAGGTAGAGGTCTACTCATATAAAACTCTATATGATGAGTGAGAGATATAAGATTACACTATATTATCCATGGGAGTAATGAAGCTGGAGACTTAGGTAAACATGAGAACTATAATTCTGGTACTTTAGATAGAATAATATAGTTAGGTTCTTATATTAGTCTATTAATTTCAGATTCATATTTAGAGGATTGTGGTTTAGGATTATCTATTTTTTGGAAAATTATATAATATTTGAAGGGATTAGGATCCACTGGACATGTTAAATGAATCCCTATTGAATAAAATTTAGTCATGCATGCAATGTAAAGGGAACCACATACATCTCATATATACAAGGTCGTCCTAAAAGAATGTTATAGTTCAAATTATTTGGCATAACTTGGCACAAAGTGGGAAATATATGGGGACCTATGGTAATATTCAATGTTATTCATCCCACTATGCATTATGAAATATTATCAAATCCATTGATGCTCATATTAGATGATTCCAAAGTTGAAGTTCTAATACCCATTCAGAAAAGAAATGATATGTTGTAAATGTTAAGTCTTCAACCATTATCCAAAAGAACTTATTTTATAATTTTTTTATAAACACACACCTATATGTAGAGGGGCAATCAACTATTTATAAGATGTTGAAGTGGTAAATCCTCCTTTTCAAAGTGTATATTGTGTTCGGTCTATTTTATAGAATTTAAGACAAAGGCCACATACAGTGGTTCATCATTACAAGGGAGTAGGGTCATATTCAATGTATCTAAAAAGATATCCTTATAATGGGTTGAATGGTGAAATAAATCTAAGAGTGATATTTTTGTAGTAATATCCTTAGACTAGGTGGTAACATGACCTAGCGAGGATGGTTATTTCATGCACTCCCTTTGGCACTTTGTAGTGATAGGTAAAATCTCATTGTAAACATTAGAACAAAGAGTATGCAGGAACCTAGGTTTTGAATCCCTTATAGATCGAAATGATTTAATTTATAGATCAAAATGATTTAATTAGGAAAAAAAATGTATCAAACCATAGTGACTATAAGGTGATAGACCCAAAAATAATTTACAAAGATATCCATGGAAAACATGATTACAAAATTATATCAATCAGGGATGAGTAACAAAAAAATTAGGAAATCCAAATTATCCTAGGTTTTTATGTTCAAATATTGGGTTCACTAAATGTTTAACCCTAAAATGTTATTTTTATAGTTTGGGGTTTTACCTAGATGCTTATTAAATGGGTATATCAAAATGACAATGCACTAGGGAAATAATTAGAATCACAACATGCCAATTGGGTGTTAAAATTGGATATAAACATACACTAAATTTCTTATGCTAAGAACAGGTTAAATATAGAAAGTACAACTAGTTTATGTATATAAATGACAAATAAGTAATACACTTAGATAGTTCTGATGCTAACATAGTATTGTATCTATAATGGGCATGAAGTAGACTAGAAGATAATTTTGGAATAGTTGTCATATTCTAGATTTGATGCTTCTAGAGCTCTAGACAATTGCATCAACTTAGGATAGTTTCATTGACACTACTATCCAGGTTCAATGCAAGTGTCATGTATGGAATACCTATTGAAAAAGTATGTGACCACTTTGATGCTTCTAGGTTTGTCTTCACCTTCACTTTGGTGTATTCAAATATAGGTTATGGACTACCATTCTTAATGAATTTATAAAAACCTAGTTCTTCATCTTCATAGTAACCTTAGGGGAAAATGGGTTAAGGTGTATTTCTATTTGGATAGAGCTCATGTGCAATAAGTGTGA
The DNA here is from genome assembly GCA_037957365.1 of Torreya grandis. Taxonomy (NCBI): domain Eukaryota; kingdom Viridiplantae; phylum Streptophyta; class Pinopsida; order Cupressales; family Taxaceae; genus Torreya; species Torreya grandis. The sequence goes on along the minus strand of JARHVA010001399.1, from coordinate 1,571,594 downwards.
TAAGGTTTCACTAACAGTTGATGAGGAGGTGATGGTAATCTTTAAAATTGCCTCTTTGGTGGAGATATCTATTGTAGTTGGTTTGTAAGTTGTGATATTGCATTTACTATAATATTTTCCTCATTTTTGCTATCATTTGGCTTAGCTTTGTAGCTTGGTTTGCTTTGAAATTTCATTATTGAAGTAGTTGTATTAGTGAATGTATACTCAATTTTGGTAAAAATTATTAAATTAACTTCTTTGTACCTTACTATATGACATAATTCATTTAAGGATATGAATCTCTTGAATATAATTGACTCATGGAGTAGTACAAGTAAGATTTACTTAAATATGTATTATAATTCATTTTTAGGCATAAAATTGGTCATCTTAGCTAGCATAATATTATATTGAAGTACATAATCAATGATTTGTTCATTGCACTCTTGCTTGAGTTCAATAATTTGTGCATAAAATAGATTCTCATCAATGTTGATGGAAATTGTGCTAGAAATTGGTCTGCTAAGGAATTGAATGCTCTTCAGGATTATAGAGGGAGATCATAGAACCATCCTAATGCATATTCAATGAGACTTCTTGGAAATAACTTGGTTACTTTTTAATTACATAATAGTCTAATTATGTTGTGTGGAATGACCTAAGATGTTGCTCAAGATCACTTTTACCTTCATATATGGAAGCTTGGAAGTTAAAAAGCTTATTAGTAAAAGATAAGTTTTTATCTCAAGGGATAAGGAGTTATGAATCAAGGCATGCAAATCCATGGAATGAGTAGCTATAGATGCACCTAGATCTAGTTGCAACATCTTATCATGCAGAGCTATAACAATTTACTTAAGGGAATGTACAATAGGTGAGGTTAGAGATGGAATATGTGTAATCATCATGGAAGGGGTAATGGTTACTTATGTAGAAATATGTATGGATATTTTATGGAGGCCTCATGTTGTCCCCAAACCCTAGTTATATATCACATAGGTCATTAGAGGTATAGTCATAGGGATAATACCAATATTAGAGGTCTAAACACCTGATGTGTAAGTTTTAGCTTGAAAGGATTAGTTGATAATAGTAAAGGGCCCTTGTTATTATGTCTAAGTTGTAAGTTTAGTGTGTAGCCTTAAATGATAGGATCAATTAGATGATTCTACCCATTTCTTAGGATATTATTGAAGTCCTTGATAAAAAATGGACAAGGTTTTATCTTGGTCAGGACCTACCCCATTAAGTTCATTGGGAAATTAAAAATCTAGGGCCAAAGGTGAAAATATTTTTTGTATATGGAAATAAAAAATCATATATGCAAAAGTCCTTGACAAGTATGTAGAGGGGCCAAAGGTGAAAACATTTTTTTGTATATAGAAAGAAAAAATCATATATGAAACCCTGGGACAAAAAATCTAAAACCTTTAAAATGTGAAAAGAATTTTTTATGTATGGAAATTAGAAATCAAATCTAAAACCCTAAGACAAAAAATATGAGACCTTTAAAATGTGAAAATATTTTGTGTATTGAAATCAAAACTAAAATTTGAAACCCTAGGACAAAAAAATATGAAAACTTAAAAGAATTGTACAATCAATATTCGGGTTCACTAATATGTTTTACCCTAATTTGGTTTTGCAACCCTAATAAGATAGAAAATTGAAATGTAATTCAAATATTAAGATATTTAATTCAAGCATACATCTAAATTTAAAATACTAAAACTGATTGTAATACTTTGACAAATGGTATATTATAAATATAGTAAATACAAAAAATGGACTAGTGCTTCTCTTTTATGGTTGATTGTCTGATTGTGACTATATTTTAGAAGTGAAAATAAGATAAAAGTAGGTATGTGATTCATCCAGATTAGGATCTATACTTATGTCTGTGTAGGATCAGTTCTATCATATCTGGGTCAGTATCATCGATCGATATTGACTTGTGTTGGGCGGTACTAATCTACATGAAAATGAGGAACCATGAGCATATGGTCACCTTCACTTATCTTTGTATGCTATTTATGTATAATCCTAAACCTTGATGATGAATTCAACTCCATAAATCAACCTCCACCTTAAAACTTAAATGTGTTTATGAGGGCTCAAAAGTTGTAAAATTGAGAAAATGTAAAGTGTTGAATTTATCCCCATCACCCTCATTTGATGAATTACTATTGTTTACATCTTTGATACTTCAAGGAAGGAAATTTAGGCATAGATAGTTCTCCCACCTAGTGTGATTTTTCAATTGTACTCCTTTGTTATATGTATGCAACTAATGATTTAGATTTGATACCTAACAATGATTGCTTTGACTTGACTTTAGTTTCTTCAAACTTGGCTTGTGACTACTCCTAGTGATAGATTCATAATTTGGGAATAGTAGGGCATAATTTATCAATACATAATAGTGTATATATGTAACGCTTTTTTAAATAAGACCTTGATTTTTTTATATATGAGTCTAATTGGGTAATTTATCATGCCACCAACACACTAAGAAAAAGGGCCAACCCTAAGGCAAGGTTTTATTTTAAAAAGTAAACATTGTTAGGAGAGGGTCAGTACTAACCAATTTTTTTTAGTATCAACTAACAATACTAATCAAAACTAACAAAACCAATTTGTTTATAGGTGAATTGAGTTGGGGATTTGTATATTTTTGTGCAGGATATTTAACAAGTTTAAAATAGATAGTAAGGATCATGTAGCTGTTTAAGATAAAAATATAAGGGTCAAATCATAAGATAACATGTAATTCTAAGATAATGGTGGATTAGGACCTTGTTTATGCATAGAAGTCATGTGTGTTAATTGTATGTCAAGCTTATCATTGTCAAGTACTAAATATAAAATTTTAATATTTACAAGAGAGTGAAAATTTACACACACACATAATGTAATTTTATATCTTCATTAAGACCACTCTATGAACAAAGACCTTGTGATTTTGACAAGTGTCAATATCCCTATGTCATACTTCAACAAAACCTCCCCATAAAGGATTCAAGTAAGATTGTTTCTATGAAGTGAGTGCATGTGTTGGTAATTATACCAAAATATGTTATGATTAAAGTTTTCAGGAGGCCATTTTGATAGTCAACTAGTTTTGTGTGTTTATGTATGTGGTATGTGAAACTATGGATGTGTTGATTTATGCATTCTAGTTAAATTTAGGATTACATTCACAAGGTAGTTACCTAGTAGTAGTGCTACTAATTTATTGTGTAGAGGCCATGTAGATACCATATGATTATGATTACTTAAATATTTGACTGGTAATGTGGTCTGAGACCCTTTTCACTATGGTGGCATTATAATGTGACCATGTGAATATATTTTACATATATTCCAATTAATAATATTAATAGAGTGGGTAAAATCAAGGTTGCACCATGTGGAGAGTTAAAATTCTTTAAGAAACATACACCATATTATAAGGATCAAATTTGATGCCTATTACTTATTTGTTGCATTAAGAGATAAACATAATTTAATTCACAGTGAATTCTAAGTATCTTTAACAGATTGTGGTAAAATATTAAAGTATGTAATAAATGTGGTTCATTAAAATTCATAATGGAAAAGTATTGAATCATTTCAGTGAAAACATTTTCAAATTCATATAAAAAACCACATGTATTACATATAATAGATATTTTTAATGTGTTAATATTTAATTTTTATATTATGTTAAATCCATTTTAAATTTATTACTTTCAAGGTCAATTTTATAGACATAGAAACATCATCCTAGAAGAAAAAAGGAGCTCACTATGTATAGGTTAAATATCAACTATGATACTAACCTAATTTGACAGGACCAACCTGGAGAAAATAGGTGGAAAAAATCCATACATAGAGCATTTGGATAGTATTGAGATGTGGATTTTGACAATTAGAACTCCACTTATCACTATAAGCAATATAAGAGCCTTATTACCTTTTGTTGTACATTTATTGCTATATTTTGATGAGGCCAGGATATGCCCAATAAATGTATAATAAATGACCTCATATTAATCTCTCTTTATATTAAGTTCGATTACATTTTGTAACTTTTATTTTGATCTGAGATGAGTTAGAATGTGATTATCCATCTTTTTTTGATTGTGATTCTAACATTTTAAAAGACCTGTAATTCCTAACAAGTGTGTTGGAAAATTCTAGTTTTGCAATAAAATAGGTCATCATCAGGATAAAGAACAAATATGAAGTGGATTGCATATTTTTGGAAGCATTGGACTCAATTTAGATTAGTTCCAAAACTTACAGAATCTATTCTAGAATCATCATAGTTAGTTTCAAAACTTGTAGAATCTATTCTAAAACCATCACAGTTAGTTGTGGAAATCCACCATACATTTCAAGTTGTCACATTTTTGGACTTAGCTCCAGAACTCTATATTTAGCTCTGGTACTCTTATAGATAAACTCTAGAACTTTTGTAGCTAAATACGAAACTGATGAGGATCTATTCCAAATGGTCGGTGATCTGTCGGATCAATGATCCCATTAAATCAAGAATAGATTCCTAATTTTCCAAACTTACAGAATCAAGACATTTATCATACAACTAGACATCCAACCACATCTTGATTCAACATCTATTCTAGGCATGATTTAGTTCCATCGTATCTATGAAATAGTTACAACCATCAAAGCATCTATATATACAGACCTAGGAATTTAGTAAAAGAATATAGAAGATAGAGAGGAGATATAATATAGAATATAGAGAGAAAAGGATAGATCAATACATTTGTAATACATAACATTTTATCAATAAAAAAGCCATTTCTATTTTGAAAGCAAATTAAATTGTTCAAATCTTGTTCTAAGCGGAGTAAGGGCCCACTCCTCCAAAGAACCAAGATCTTCATTTTTGTCGGTATTTATATTTCTATTCACAAAAGTAAATAGGTAACTCTGTTAATAAATGCTTCCAACTCTTTAAAGTTAAGATTTATTGTAAACTTGTTTCTGCAAGCGTTTTAGATTAAATTTTTAGTTCTGCAATGTGTGTTTGATTCCAACAATCAATTTTATTTTTGCAATGCGTGTTTGATTCTAACAATCTATTTCAATTCTACGTGTATTTGTTTCCAGCAATCAATTTCATTTCTACAATGTGTGTTTGTTTCCAGCAATCAATTTCATTTCTGCAATGTGTGTTTATTTTCAGTAATCTATTTCATTTCTGCAAAGTGTGTTTATTTTTAGTAGATTTACATAGTTTTATTCCAATAAGGTTTTAACCAAGAAATCCTTAAGACATTAAAAACCCCCAAAAACAAAAAAAATATACAAATACCTTCATTCAATTACTAAATTTCTATGATTCCTCTTGTTGCATATAGCTTTAGACACATCCCTGGTTAAATATGACATCAACAAAAAGTTGATCAAATGAAGGGGATGACGACACCCATCATTTTTGGCACTGTTGCCGGGGAACACTAGTTGGAATTTTCTAATTAGGTGTCAACAAGAGAAACAATCATTCATTTAGTAATTAAAGAAAATTTCCCTAATTTATGAGTAGACCACGAGATTCCAAGGGTAGATTTCTCCCCAAAATATCTGAACAAGAAATTCCATCATCCTCTAGTTTAAGAAAGGATGTTGAGCAAGAATTGGAGGCACCATTATCTTCTACAAGATAAGAAGCAAAATTGCCATCTTTGGAATTTTTGGATCAGTCACCAGAACTAAGTAAAACCTTAGGGAGGAGGATTATTTCTCAAGATCTATTAAGGGAAAGTTTTGATTCTCAATTGAGTAGTCAACCCCCTACTCCTGACTTTTCACCATCCCCAAAATAGACCACATACCACATTGATTGGGAGAAGGAATTAGAAAATACCAGAGAGATGGAACAAGAAGCTAAAAGAGAACCTGAGAGAACCTTTACCTATCCCATTCATATCGAGGATGATGAAACCACTATGAAAAACATTTCACCTTCACACTTGCCCACATGTAGAGGAATGTAATCTAAGGATCCTGACCAATTTCTATTTGATTTTAAAGTACTATGTCAGACTTATAATTACAAGACAGATAATCAAAAATTGAAGTTATTTCCATCTACCCTGAAGGATGCGGCAATGAGGTGGTTTATGGGATTAACATCTAATTCTATTACCAATTGGGAACAAATGGAAACTGTCTTCCTAGACAAATATCAAGATTATTGTAGAGGAAGAAATTGAAAGGAAGAATTTGTCAAAATCAAACAGGAAGAAGATGAAAATATGGAAGATTATTTGGACAAATTCCTCTTTGTGAGTAAAAGATATGGATTTGTACTTTAAAAAGATTTAAATAAAACCATTTTTATCAAAGGTCTGGATGATGAATTTAGGGAAACCCTTGATTTAATTGGTGGAGGAAACATTGCTCAATTAAGAATGGATGAAATTATAGAAATTTGTAGAAACTATTCAAGAACAAGGGGTGGACCTAGAAAAGGGAAAATGGTTAAAAATTTGAATCCAGATATGAACAAATTGATGGATGAATTGGTAAACTTTAAAATAGATATATTAGTTCAATTAACCCATGGATGGATTACAAGCTAAAGCAAATGCCCAACTTGAACCATTAGTCATGTATTATCTTAGATGTAGGAAGAAGCATGCAATAAGGGAATGTCCTTTGGATAAAACAAAAGTATGTCTTGTCTATGAATTTAAAGAACATGGTACTCACGCTTGTTCTCTTCTTCCACTCATAAAAAATTATCTCAAACAAACCAATACATCATCCACCATAGAAGAATTAAATTTTGTTCAGAGACAACCTAACCAAGGACAATTTATGCCAAGACCAGCCCCTAATCCCTGGATGATGCCATGGGCAGCTCAAACAGTACCACAAAGTTGGGGATAGCCACCTTGGGCCCCTCAACCCACATGGCATCCTCAGGATTGGGCAAGTCAATCTTGGTATACTCAAGGACATCAACAACCTTGGGTTGGTCAAGAAAATCCTTATGCTTGGCCACAACCTAGATGGAGCTGTAACAATTATGTGCAAGAAAAAATATATCCAAATCAGAACCAACAAGCCATAATGGGACCTCCAGCACAAAATCCATAGATTGAAAATATAGTCCAAACCCAAATGCCAACACAACCAGTAGTAAACCCAAGAAATAAATAAATAACTCCTGTATAAGAAATAGAACCAAAAAAATCAGTTGATTTAAATATAATGGATTGTAAAAACATTCAAACCAGATCTAGCAAAATAATTAGTAGTCCACCTATTATAATCACTAAAATGATAGAAGAAGATAAAATCCCTAGCACAATTACACCTAAGGAAGATGACAAAGAAAAAGATAAGGAACCAAAAAGAAATTCTATTGAGATTCCATTTCCAGAAAGACTTAAAGAAACCATATAACTTAAGGAATCTAAATTGGTGCAAGAACTAAGAAGATTGAATATTGAAATACCATTGTTATAAGAAATTAAGGATATTCCAGAATTGAACAAGCTAATCAAATTGTTATGTTTTAAAAAACCTAGAAAAAAGAAGTAGTACCCCAAGACTATTCAGGTAGACGGGAAACTTGCTGATTTATTAGCAGGAAAACTCTTAATACCTAAATATGGAGATCCTAGAAGCCCTATTATTTCTATTTCTACAGGGAATAAAGATATACATAATGTTTTGATTGATTTGGGTGTAGCTATCAATGTAATGACATTGAACACTTTGAAAACATTACCATTAATAGGCATACAACCTACTCATACCATATTGCAGATGGCAGATCAATTTGTAGCAAAACTAGGAGTTATTGAAGATGTGGTAGTAATGGTAGAATCATGGGAATATCCAATTGACTTCCTTATATTGTAGCCAAAAGGTAAAACACTTAGTTATCCCATTATTTTGGGGAGACCATGGTTAGCTATAGTTGCTGCCTTAATTAATTACAGGTCAGGTGATATGACTATTTCAAATGGTAACAATTCTAAGAAAATTTCATTATATCCATTTACATGACCTTTTATTGATAATCAAGTGAAATTATGGGTTGATAATCCTAATATTAATGAGCAAAATCTATCTTCTTTGGCTATGATAACATTGCAAGATCATGCACAGGAAATAGATGATATGGTTAATCCTTCATTAAATGAACATCAATTATCATTGGAGTAGTCAAGATTAGTTTTGGAACCATCACATTTAGTTCTGGAACCAACACATTTAGTTTCAGAACCACACCAATTCTCTACAAGTAAAGATAACTTTGCTCTGGAGGAATGTAATTTCTCTTGGGGAGAGGAAGGATCTGTAGCATCAGCTTTATAGATATCAAGAGATGGTGAATTTTTTTTGGAAAATAGCAGTAACGAGGAGTTCAACCTACAACAATATAAGTATCATAACTCTTCCTATTATCCTTTGTTTAGCATTTTGCCTCTAGGAACTTTCAGAGATGTTGCTACATATCATATATTATTACCACATGGCTATCCACTAAACACCTTAATGGAACCCTTTCAACAAATTAGTTCATCATATCTTGGAACCAAACATGTTGAGATTCAACCAGGAATTTTTTTGAATATTAATAGCTGGTTAAAGAATGATGAAGAAGTCAAATTGTTTGATGTTCTTAAGGATCATACTAAAGCATTTGCTTGGAACTATAGAGATGTGAAGGGAATTCATCCAAGTATCTTCACCCATCACATTTATACTGAAAATATTAGACTAGTTAGGCAACCTCAAAAAAGGATTAATCCAACCTTAAGGGATATATTAAAACAAGAAATTGAAAAACTATTATAAGTAGGTTTTATCTACCCTATCTCAGATAGCCAATGGGTGTCTCCTCTTGTAATTTTCCCTAAAAAGAACAAAAAATGGAGAATTTGTGTTGACTATAGGGAATTGAACAAAGCCACCCCGAGAGATTATTTTTCCTTACCATTCATAGATGAAGTCTTAGACAACCTTTCAGGTAAACAATACTTTTCCTTCTTGGATGGATTTAGTGGATACAATCAAATTAGAATTACTGTTAAGGATTAGGACAAAACTACATTTACTTGTCCATGGGGTACCTTTGCTTACAAGGTATTGCCATTTGGACTATGAATGCTCTAACAACCTTTCAAAGAGCTGTATTAGCAATTTTTGTAGACCTAAAAAATGACTATGTGGAAGTATACATGGATGACTTTACTGTGTATGGAGAAACATTTGATGATGCCTTAAAAAAATTTGGATAGAGTATTAACAAGATGTGAACAATATCACTTGTCTCTTAGTCATGAGAAAAGTTTGATGATGGTTGATGAAGGGATCATATTAGGGCACCATATTTCAAAAAGAGGAATTCAGGTTGACCAAAATAAAATCAAGATTATTTTAGACTTGCCTATTCCTCAAACTCCCACAGATGTCAAATCATTCTTAGGACATGCTGGATACTATAGGTGTTTTATCAAGGATTTTAGTAAAATTGCTGCCTCCATGTTTAAATTGCTTACCAAGGACTGTGAATTTCTTTGGGATGAACAGTGTCAACATGCTTTTAAAGAAATTAAAGAGGAACTAGTAACTACCCTAATATTGTAAGGACTTAATTGGGAGAAACCTTTTCACATCCAAACTGATGCCTCAAATACCTCAGTTGGTGTAGTTTTGGGACAGAGAGATGAAGAAGGAAGAATGTATGCTATTTACTATCTGAGTAAAAATATTACTCCCACTGAAAGAAATTACACTACCACTGAAAAAGAATTTTTGGCTGTGATCTATGCAATCAATAAATTTAGACATTACATTATAGGGAACAAAATATTTGTACATACAGATCACTCAACAATTAAATATTTAATGAACAAACTAGTGGTTGGAGGTAGAATAATTGGATGGTCATTACTTCTACAAGAATTTAATATTACCATTGTGGACAATCTAGGAAAATATAATGTGGTGGCATATTTCTTGTCAAGATTGACCAGTACAGGGGAGCAAGATCCAGTCAAGGATAACTTTCTAGATAAACAATTGTTTGTTATTTCTGTTAGGGGATCTAGCTCTACCAATTAGAGCACATATGATTTCTCGTATTAGCAATTAAACACGAAATTAAACCAGAATGATAAAGTAGCTAGAAACTTGAGACAACAAAGAATTTGAGAGACAATACACACTCTTGTATTAAATATTACTAGAAGAAAATACAATAAGGAAGATGCCACTTCTTCCTCCACCTCAAAGGATTGCCACACCTCAAGACCTTCTTCCCTCTCTCTCTTGCTCAACACAACAACTCTAAAGCCTAAGTTATTATCCCTCCTTGAATGCTTCAGCTGATCTCCTTGACCTTGCTAGCTTCAATGCTTTTAATTGCCTTAGAATCATTACAATACATGCCTTATGGGTCTTTAAATAGGATCCCATGCTTACAAAAATAGAACTCTAGTTACAATAATTAGACACGTAGCTCATGACTATAATTAGTCATTTAACATGCAAACACTCACTTCACTTAACTGACTGTTCATCAATAGCAGTTCTGGAAATACATGGTGACCGACGCCGGTCCCTACTTGTCTAGTGCTGTCGACGTCGGCCAACTCTTTGCCGTCACCGATCTCCTTCTCCACTACATCTGACCGACGTCGGTCATACTACCGACGCTGGTGGCTCTGGTTCTTCAGCATCCTCTTCTTGTATCTGTAAACAGTTGAAGCTTTTAGCTCCACACCTTAACAATCTCCCACTTGGAGATAAATAGTTGCAACTTGTACCTATACCTGTACACCATCTATTTTGTTCCTTAGGTTCTGTATCCCTCTTCAAAGTCACTCTTGAAGACCAACCACCATGCAAACCTGTGATGCAATACCTATCACTTATGTCATAAGAATTTTGCTGCTCCCAAATTCTCCATGACATACTTCTGAACCAACTCTACCCTTAGCTCAGAAAACTCCCTGTTTATGAAGCCATGCAACAAGTAACACAATACAGTAATAGGATAATGTAGCTAATATTATCCAACCTGGTAAAGATAAAACATAATGGTCAAACCTCCATTGTTCTGCAGCCTAATCAAGACCATATACCATAGCCTTCTGTCTCATGTGTCCATCCACTCTCTTCTCTAAAACGGGAATCCATCCCTCTATCCAGTGCTTCCTTTCAGCTGACAACACTACCAACAAATACCTATTTGGTTCTCCAAGGACTCACACTCCTCATCCATGTCAAGCTCCCACTGTTTCTGGATTCTACCTACATTGCTACTTCCATCTTCCTAGTTCGTAACTGTCAGTAAGCAATATAAAGAAGGTGAACAACGAATATGAGGTTCACTTACCATTTTTGACCTCCATATGGGTGTTTGAGACTTATAGATCCACCCAACATCTGTTCCAGTGACCAATCTCGGCCATCTCCCAGTCTGCTCCCGACTGATGTCGGTTCCCTGCACTGACCCTGACTACCGACGTCATTTTCCTAGCCGACGCTGGTGTCCCTCCTGCCGACGTCGGTCCTGATGACCAATGTCGGACTTCTACTGCCCGACCTACCGACCCTGCTGGTCTGCACATGATCGATGTCGGTATCTGGATGACTGACATCGGTGCCAAGCGACTGACATCGGTGTCTGTGTGTTCCTGTAAGTGATGAAATTTTCATCCTCAAGCTCTTCTTGGATCATACCTCTGTCCATGCTGCCCTGCTTAGATTTATTCAGCCCTTGTGACTGATCTCTGTCCTTCATCTCCTCCATAAACACCAAGGCTTCTTTGTTCCTGTCAAAATCATCAAATTTCCTCTTTCTGCAATGAACTGTATTTATGCTTTCCAAATTTAAACACATACCTTTTGAATCAAAAACTTCCATTCCCTTCCTATTCTTGTGACCAAGCCTATTAGGCCACATCTTTGAATCTACACCAGAAGTAGAATCAGTAATACAAGTAGGTAGATAAAGAGTACCTACTTTTTTACCTCTTGTTAGAACAAGTGCTCCCTTGGTAACCTTCCAAGAATCTGCTATGAGGGTTATTGTGCATCCCTCATCTCCCAACCTTCCTACAGAAATCATACTCTGCTTCAGAATTGGAACATGCATGACCTCTTTCAACACCCATGTGTTGTCAATCTGCAATCTCAGCTGCACTTTCCCTTTGCCAACTATCTGACAAGGCGTACCATCCCCTAAATAGAGCACTCCAAAATCTCCCTGTTCATACTCATAGAATAAATCTCTGTTTGGGGATGCATGAAAAGATGAACCAGAATCTAAAATCCATGATCCTACCTAACTATCTGAAGAAAGTATGAGAGCATCCTGCATCATAATATTTGCATCCTTTGCTTCTTCAATACCTGCATGTTGATTCTCTTTATCTCTCAACCAACACTCCCTCTTCGTATGTCCTTTCTTTCCACAAAACCAATAGGTAATACCTTTGGACTCGGATCTCCTTCCCGACCTTGATTTCCCTTACTCAACCTTCTCCCTTTGCCTTCCCCTGCTTTCTGCACTTAGAGCATTCCCTGATGATTCACCTGTGCTTCTCCTGCGTATTTCTTCATTCAAGATCACATGCACAACATCATCAACTTTTAAGATTTTGGAAGCAGATGCAGAATTACTTACTGCCATAACCATACCGTCCCAACTTTCAGGTAAAGAACATAAAATCAAGAGAGCCTTTACCTCATCATCAAAAACAATATTGACTGAAGCTAGTTGGTTTACCAAACCATGGAAATCACTGAGATGAGTATGTACCGATCCACCTTCTTGCATTTGCAAAGTAAATAGCTGCTTCATAAGATATACCTTATTAGAAGCCGAGGGCTTTTCATATAAATTCGCCAAGGACTTTATCAACTCTTCCATTGTCTTACACTGTGATAAGCTAGAAATCATAGATGATGCAAGGCTCAACCTTATGGAACCGAGAGCCTTCCGATCAAGAACGTTCCATTCTTCATCCTTCATATCTGTGGGCTTGCATGCGACCCCACCCAATGGTAAGTACAAATCCTTCTGATACAGATAGTCCTCAATTTGCATCCTCCAATGTTGATAATTCTTGCCATTAAACTTCTCCATTCGTAGTCTACTTTTTTCTGCCATTGCTGAACTCCCACTCAATCAGAAAACCCTGTGAATGACCTGTAATAAAAAAAACAATACCCTGCTTCTTGCAAACCGTAGCTTTGATACCACTTGTCAGGGGATCTAGCTCTACCAATTAGAGCACATATGATTATTTCTCATATTAGAAATTAAACACGGAATTAAACCAGAATGATAAAGTAGCTAGAAACTTGAGACAACAAAGAATTTGAGAGACAATACACACTCTTGTATTAAATATTACTAGAAGAAAATATAATAAGGAAGATGCCACTTCTTCCTCCACCTCAAATGATTGCCACACCTTAAGACCTTCTTCCCTCTCTCTTTTGCTCAACACAACAACTCTAAAGCCTGAGTTATTATCCCTCCTTGAATGCTTCAGCTGATCTGCTTGACCTTGCTAGCTTCAATGCTTTTACTTGCCTTAAAATCATTACAATACATGCCTTATGGGTCTTTAAATAGGATCCCATGCTTACAAAAATAGAACTCTAGTTACAATAATTAGACATGCAGCTCGTGACTATAATTAGTCATTTAACATGCAAACACTCACTTCACTTAACTGACTGTTCGTCAACAACAGTTCTGGAAATACACAGGTGACCGACGCCGGTCCCTGCTTGTCTGGTGCTGTCGACATCGGTTGACTCTCTGCTGTCGCCGGTCTCCTTCTCCACTGCATCTGACCGACGTCGATCATATTGCCGACACCGGTGGCTCTGGTTCTTCAGCGTCCTCTTCTTGTATCTATAAATAGTTGAAGCTTTTAGCTCCACACCTTAACAATTTCAGCTAACACACCATGGTTTGATGACATCGAAAATTATCTTGCAATAGGGTAGTTTCCTCCTTTCACTAAAAAATAAATAAAAAAATTAATCAAAACTAGTGCACAGTTCAAATGGTTAAATGGAATGCTATTTAAATGTGGTACTGATTTGGTTTTACATAGGTGTGTAAGAGAAGATAAAATTTTTGACATCCTTCGGGCATGTCATGATGAACCAAGTAGAGGACACTATTTAGTGAAAAGAAAAGCTCACAAGATACTTGGCACTAGTTACTATTGGCCATCTCTGTATAAAGATGTGAAGAGATATATCAGGCAGTGTGATCCTTGTCAAAGGATGGGACAACTAACCATCACCAATGAAATGCCTGTGCAACCACAAGTAGTGATTGAACCATTTGAGAGATGGGGATTGGATTTTATTGGACCTTTTAGTCCTCCTTCACAAGGAAAAGAGCACATTCTTGTGTGTACTAATAATCTAAGAAAATGGGTAGAAGTGTAGGCTTTAACAAATGCCACTGAGGAAGTAGTTGCTAATTTCCTTTGGCACAAAATTATGGTAAAGTTTGGAGCACCAAGAAGCTTAATTTCAGACCAAGGACCACAATTTATGTCTAATATGATTAAAGCTTTCACAATGTATTATCAGATCAATCATAGAAAGTCATCTCCCTATCACTCGCAAGCAAATGGACAAGTTGAAGTAACAAATAGAGAATTAGAAAACATTCTCACTAAAATAGTTGAAGCTAAAAGAAGAGATTAGGTAAAAAGACTACCTAAAGCTGTCTGGACTTACAATATAACTTGGAAAACCACAACAGGGTTTTCACCATATGAGTCAGTCTATGGGAAAAAACCCTTGTTGCCTATTGAGTTTGAACTACAGACATTGAGGACAACAACTAAGGTGGGAATTGAATTGGATGTAGCTCAAAAGGAGAAAATCCTTTAACTCAATGAATTAGATGAATTTAGAATGGAAGCAATTCACCAGATAGAGATAATCCAAGGTCAAAGGAAGCAATGGCATGATTCACATATCAAGAAAAGATAATTCAAAGTAGGAGACTGGGCATTGCTGTTTGATTCTAAGTACCAACAATTCAAAGGTAAATTAAGAGCTAAATGGTTGTGACCTTATCAGATCAAGCAAATATTTGACAATGGTTCTATCTAGTTACTTCACATTGATGGCAGCAAAATAATACTCTTGTTCAATGGACATAGGCTAAAACTTCATAGGAAGCCTCCTACTAAGGATGAATTATTGAAGCAGATTGAAGCAAACAAAGAATTTGATCATATGGAAGAACCCAGTTCTTCCAAAATGATTAAATAATCAAATGAAAAGATCTAAAATAAAGGGAAAATAATAAAAATTAGTTAATGGCATTTTCTTTCCCCCCAAAAAATAAATAAATAAAAAAAATCAGAGATTAATTGAAAATCAGTGATGACGGTTGATCTTCTCAAATAAATGGCTAAATTCAAATAAAACTTTTTTGAATTCTAACTATTTTCTAACCATTTTTTAGGGATGATGTGTCAGCATGATTGAGGGATTACATCATCAAGGATGGTAATTATGTTTTTAACTTGTTAAAGGTTAAATGCAAAGTTTGCATGTGTGATTAGACTTGATTTAGAAAGATTAGTATGATGAGTCATCTATTATACATCATGGTTAAATGTATAAAATTATGAGAAGGATATTGATGATGAAATGAGTTGATGGATAACCATAAAGAATCATTCTTATGATTGAAGCAACTGAATCCTCTAGTTTTGCAACTAAGTACAATAATTCTATAGCCAAAATTGATAAGTTCTACAGCTAAGTACAATAATTCTACAATCAAATTTGCCAAATTAGCAACCAAATCCACTAGTTCCACAACCAAAATCATCAGTTCCACTGAGACAAGAAGCAATTTTTATCTAACCTATGAAAGATTCAAAGAAGAACGAATCATGGGAATCAAAAAGAAGTCAGAACCAGACAATGATACCCAACTCCTTATAGAATTAACAAACTAGTTCACAGCCAAGAATGAGGAATTAACATAAATTAAAAGGCAACTAATGGAGAATGAGGAAAAATGTACAAAATAGACCTCTGTGTTAATAGTCTCTACACAGACTGAATTGACTTATTTGCCACTCAAGTAGTTATGGGATGACACATGCAGAGAACTCAATGAAATCAAAACATCCAATACAAACTTGAAAGACAAACTAGCAGAAGAAGAGAAAGCAAAGAAGGAATGGGAAGACAAATTTTATAAGGAGGAAAATGATAAGTATAAATGTCTTGTGAAAATACAAATAGTTTGTATGATGAGTGAGAAGCTACTTGCATGCATAAGACCTTCTCCTATTTATATCATGTTTTTAGAGGAACAATTCATTCGCTGGCAGTTGGCAAGGATATCATGTGGCCTTCCACATGAAATAAAAGATGAAGCTAATTTCTCAACCACCTATTCCTTAGGTAATACAAAACAGAAAAACCTTCTTTATGAATTTTACCTCTGTAATTTTATGCTAGAAAGAAATATAGGTTTTATGATCAATTTGTACATAGAAGAAAGCCAGCTTAATACATTTGTCTCTATTCTTCAAAATCAGATTGCATGGAAAGAAAGGGAGTCAGAGCATTGGTCAAAGGCTAGTTCATTTAGTTTCTATATGAGAATTCATTATGGTAATCCACCTGCCTTTGCTACATATTTCCAATCCCATGCATTTAATGATAAATTCAAGGGACCTTATCTTTTTAGTTTACAACAAAGCATGGATGTCTTCACCTCTTATGAAAGGGAAAATTTTGATAATATCTATGATGCATGTTTAAAAAGATGGGAATTTCTCCCAATGGCATTGAAAAGAAGGGAAGTAATATCCCCTTCAAATTTTATCTAGAGTTTAGAAAGGGCAAAATCTTTATGCACAATAATTCCCCAGATCAATGAAAATCCCCTGAGCATATGGATAGGAATGCGGACAAGACTACCTCTACTTCTCACCCCCATATTTCCTTGGCAAAATAGAGAACCTCAACATCCCACTCAATTTGAGGAATGGAAAAAAAAGAAGTAGGAGCAGGGTATAGCACTTTTGAGTCAAAACATTGGGATATTCAGTTCCATCCATTTGATCTGAGCAATCAAATGGAATGTAAGATATACAATCCCAAATTTGAAGAGTGAAGTTTGTAAAGGGACTTATAAACAAGTAAGTATGGGGGAAGTGATGAGGTCAAGATATGCCCAATAAATGTATAATAAATGACCTCATCTTACTCTCTCTTTCTATTAAGTTTGATTGCATTTTCTAACATTTATTTTGATCTGAGATGAGTTAGGATGTGATTATCCATCTTTTATTGATTGTGATTCTAACATTTTAAAAGACCTATAATTCCTAAAAAGTGTGTTAGAAAATTTTAGTTTTGTAATAAAATAGGTCATCATCAGGCTAAAGAACAAATATGAAGTGGATTGCATGTTTTTGGAAGCATTGGACTCAATTCAGATTAGTTCTGGAACCTGTAAAATCTATTGTAGAATCATCACAGTTAGTTCTAAAACTTGCAAAATTTGTTCCAAAACCATCACAGTTAGTTCTGGAACTCCACCATACTATTTCAAGTTGTCGCATTTTTGGACTTAGCTCTAGAACTCTATATTTAACTCTGGTACTCTTATATATAAGCTTCAAAAATTTTACGGCTAGATATGAAAATGATGAGGATCTATTCCAAATGGCCGGTGATCTGTCAGATCAATGATTCCATTAAATCAAGAATAGATTCCCAATTTTCCAAACTTACAGAATCAAGACATTTATCATACAACTAGACATCCAACCACATCTTGATTCAACATCTATTCTAGGCATGATTCAGTTCCATCATATATATGAAATAGTTACAACCATCAAAACATCTATATATACAGACCTGGGAATTTAGTAAAAGAATATAGAAGATAGAGAGGAGATAGAATATAGAATATAGAGAGAAAAGGATAGATCAATACATTTGTAATATAGAACATTTTATCAATGAAATAGCCATTTCTATTTTAAAATCAAATTAAATTTTTCAAATCCTGTTCTAGGTGGAGCAAGGGCTCACTCCTCCAAAGAACCAGGATCTTCATTTTTGTCGATATTTATATTTCTATTCACAAAAGTAAATAGGTAACTCTGTTAATAAATGCTTCCAACTCTTTAAAGTTAAGATTTGTTGTAAATTTATTCTTGTAGGCATTTTAGATTAAATTTTTATTTTTGCAACTTGTGTTTGATTCCAACAATTAATTTCATTTTTATGTGTGTTTGATTCAGCAATCTATTTCATTTCTGCAACATGTGTTTGTTTACAGCAATCAATTTCATTTCTGCAATGTGTGTTTATTTCCAACAATCAATTTTATTTTTGCAACATGTGTTTATTTCTAATAATCTATTTCATTTCTGCAAAGTGTGTTTATTTCCAATAGATTTGCTTAGTTTGATTCCAATAAGGTTTTAAACAAGAAATCCTTAAGACATTAAAAACCCCCCAAAACAAAAAAATATACAAATACCTCCACTCAATTACTAAATCACTACAATTCCTCTTATTGCATATAGCTTTAGACATAGCCTTGGTTAAATATGACATCAACAGAAAGTTGATCAAATGAAGGGGATGGTGACACCCATCATATTTATCCTATATGCTTATCATAGATTGGATCAACTTATGAATAATTGTACATATTGTGAAAATAAGAAATAAGTTATTATTATTTTAATTTCTATCTTATTAGGATTCAAAGCCAAATTAGGTTAAAACATATTGGTGAAACCAACATTGATTGAACCATCCTTCCAAGGTTTCATTTTTTGTCCTAGAGTTTCAAATTTCATTTATGATTTCTGTGCATAAAAAATATTTTTCACCTTTCAAAGGTTTCAAATTTTTTGACCTAGGGATTCATATCTGATTTCTAATTTAAATACATTAAAAAAAAAAACCTTTGGCCTTAGATATGCATTTGGATTCCCTCCTTATAAGATTCTATATTTCATCCCTAAAGTTTCTTTACACACCTTAATTTGGTCAAGCAAACACAAGTACTATGTCTTTTATAGCTTTTTCATAGGAATTTATAAATGATGGATAAGATTCTTGTTCACATGTGTCAATGTGGTCCTTTTTATAACTTATTTTACCTATTTTTTACCCTCACTAGTCTCATGTCATGACTTTTCCATCCATAAGAGCCCCTAGCCTATTTGTCCCAGTTATAACCCAATTTTTTACACACTAGACAATAACATAGTCTTGGATAGGAGCACCCAACGCTATTGTTAACCTCAATTCTATTATCTAATATTCATGTTTTTAACATATTTTTGGTCCTTACCCTCCTTTTGGGTTTCCTCTTATGATTCTATTTATCTTTTTACCTTGTTAGCCTATGAACAAGTGTCTCACATTAAAAATAAAGTTTATTCTATATAAAGAAATTCACAAGGAATTCTACAGGAAACAATTACTACTTTGGCACATAATAAAAAAATTGATCTATAGAATATCTCAACATTCTACATAATTACTCAAGATCACACATAAATCTTCATGCTTGATCAAAAAAGGGCCTAAGCAAAAGTCATTCTTACATACCATTTGCATTAATTATGCATGTTATCTAAGGGAGAAATACATTTAATACAAGACCTATATAATTAGGGTTAATGTTGGTAGCAATCTGAATAATAAGGGTTTTGTGTTTTTCAATCGTAACATCCTGTGACGTACCTTTTCCCCCTTCATATTGCATTTGATTCCATTTTTGCATGTGTGCATGTATTCATTAGGGTTTTAAAAAAGGAACAACCATAAAGTGACATTTAATGATGATCTAAATTTCATGAGGATTCATACAAAACCCAGAAGACCTCTTGTATCCATTACAAAATTTTAGGGCTCTTATCCACAAAAGGGAAATAACACAGTGCCTTTTGCCATTAGTGCACTACGCTATATCCAACTGATCATGTTATTGACTTGAGATAAGTGGAATTCCAATTTTAGAATGAAGGTACTCTTCACTGTTACTCAGATATTTTTTAGCATTACCATCACCCAATGATGCACATTTTATTTTAGATAAGTTGATCTTCTCTTTTACACTTTCTATTTAGGGTAAATGAATTATACTAATTATTTACAATATTTATCTACACTTACCCCCTTTACTCTAACTCTTTATCAATCTAGGATTTGATATATTAATTCCTAAAAATATAAAACATTTGGTGAGACCGAATTACTTTGAATATTTCTTAACAACCCTAGTTCTTTCCTAGGATTTGCCTTCTCCATTTTTATGTTATTAATTAGGGTTTATTAAATGCTTATTATTTCTTGATTTTTTACACACACTAACCAATCCATATCAATCCTCTATTATGGTTTTCATTGATTTAGTATTTTAAATTTTGTCTAAAAACCATTCAAACCCTAGATCCATATAATAGGTCCTCACACATCCAAATATTAGCCCTTAGGGTTTCAAGTCAACTTATAATTTTCTATAAATTGGGCTAAATATTTAGCATATTTTAAAATTCATTTATGTTGGATTATATCTTTCCCATTTATTTCTTATTGTTCATTATTTAAATTCTCATTTATGGTATTTAAGATGACCTCTAGGGAACCTCTTACTATATACAAATGGAAATGCAACTGACCTATTAATTAATCCTAGCTCAGAGAAGATAAATCCTACTTACACTTCTGAATGTTGATACATTAGTTATTCAAGGTCATGACCAAGATAGATCTACTATACCTAACCAAGGGATATCTTACCACAATAACATCACTATAGAGGGGTCTAAAGCCTCTTGTCAAGAAACACTATGTAATAACCCTAGCTACGTCCTATGTTTTCATATTCACAAAGTATATGCAAAGTAAAGTAAAATCTCTTGAGTTCATCAGTCATATCACATATATAATAGATGATGTAGATTATAGAAGATAAGGAGAGGGGGAATAACTTAGTTGGTTAGAGTGTTGGTTTTTCATGCTATAATTTTTAGGTTCAAACCCTATTTTCCTTGATCATGCTAGGTGGAATAAGACATGATTCATGGTTTGGTTGGTAGAATGAATTGTGATCGATCATGACACTCTAGTCATGAGTGGTGCCTATCTCCCTATATTAGGATGGATTATCTGGCCCTTCTCCATTTTTTATCTAAGAAGAATAATAGTAATGAGTAATGACCATCATCTACCTTAGTGGTTCCTATGGTAAATCAAAATTACTTATTTTTATTTTAGATTTTTTGACTTTGGGTCTAAAGATTCAAAAATAATAATAAAAAAAACCATCTAATTTATTTTTTTATGAATAATCATGAGATATTAATCTTAGGGCAATCTTTTTGTTGATGGATGCCTTTTTTTACACTCGTAGTATTTGAAGAATGAAAATTGACTATGTAGCATCTACGTTGAGGTAGTGCTCATCAAAGCTTATGGCACAAAGTGGGGGAAATAAACATAAAAATTAAATATGCATAGAATATCTATACTCATGTAATTTTATAGGGAATATTAATGCATAGGGAAGAAGTAAAAATTCAAATCTATCTATTCTTACAAAGTAAGAACTAAGTTAGGAATACTTACCTTTGAAGATGAACCCATTGAGCCCCAATATCTCCCTTGGTTAAGGTGATTCACAATAGGTTTTTTTAGTATGTAAGGATAATAAGGATAAGTCATCTCTAGGATACACAACTTATCTATGCATCCAAAAGACTTATTCATAAGACAAGATCCATATCTCAAAATAAAGTATTGAAACCCTAAACTATGCTCCTCAAGTAGAATGGTGGATAAGTAGATGTACGATATAATATTCTTCTTCTTCTCTTATCTATAAATGGTGAAATGAATGTGTATATAGTTGATTTTAACCCTAAATATTTCTAAAATTTTAGTCAACAAGGTCAACCCAATCAACTTTGTATCATTATTTGCTAAAAATAAGTTAGGTCTCAGTCTAGATCAGCCAGAGTTGACTTAACCTGTAAGATTATTTTAACTATTTGAATATAGGGTCGATGGGGCTGGTAGTGTAATGCAAACCATCAAAAAGGGTTTTAGGCTTAGGAAGGGGATAATTAAGGTTGTTAAAATATTGGAGGAGTGTGCAATAGAGGAGGCAAGGCTTAGGGAAATACATGGGAAAAGGTTGTGTAGATAACAAGTGATGGTATATGGGATAACAATCTTGTGAAGCACTAATGGTTTGCACTCCCATTTCCCAATGCACCATTCAAGGCATGTAATCAGAGAGATTGAGACTTGATAGGTTCCTGTAAGATAGAAATCATTACTAATTGATAAATTTATAAAATATCATGTGTATACACATACCCCTCACCCAATTGATCAATTTTTAAAATTTTCTCATAATTATGAAAATGAATGGACCAATTTTTAGAATCGTACACTAGCATATGATAATGAGCAAGATTTCATTTATAATGATGATGATGATTATTGTTGTAATGATGGATATGATGATTCCCATGATCATGATAATGAAAGTGATAATAAGGGTAGACTCGATGCATCTTCTTCTCCTACCCCTCTCTCCTCCCTGACTTCTCAAAATTAAATTAACAACATAAGGCCAAAAGAGCCTATTACAGATAGTGCTTTGTTTAAATAGGATATTATCTTATCAACCACTTTTTCTACATATTTATTCAAATTAAAACAATATAAGAGTAATAAAATCAATCTACTTTTGCATAATTTAAGTAATATTAATTCCTTCACATGATGTTCCTAACATATAAAAGGAAAATGCATCTTCTTCACCTTTCTCAATTCAATTAGAAAAAACATCTACAATTGATATTATGCCTTTTATAGATTTACAAAATAAAGTAGATGATATTATGTTGTCACCTTATTTTACCTTTCAATATTAGCATATTGATACCATGCAAAATATAGATAATTTAAATATTTCTAACCCTTCTCCTACATGTCATACTATGCCAAATAAAAATATGATTGCTATCTTATACCCTTGACTCTATTATTGAAAATCATGATAACATGTGCATTCCACTCATATCTAGTGAAGATATACATTACATTTCACCTACACATGATGATATGTTGCATAGTAGTAAAAAGTTAAAATCTTCCTCTATTCCTTCTCTTAATGAGTATGAAAATGACAGTTCTTATTCTCTTAACGCCACATGTGAAATTAGTTATTATTTTGATGAAACTTGGAATAATAATGATTACTATAATTTTAATGAAGAATAAATTAAGTCTAGTCCTTCTATTCCTCTCTCTACTTCACCCATCTCTCATGTCAAAGTTGATTGCTTATTAAATGTTAATTCAAACAATAATATGCCTTTTATTCCAATAGTATGTGATACTTCTTCACCAATTAATAACACAAGAGATACTAATGAATATACTTTGCCCATCCTTACTATAGTAGAATCTATTTCTCATCCTAAATTCCATGTGGGTGATAGTCAATTTCCTTCTCACTAGGTCCAAGCTATTATCACTCTAAAGGTTATAGTGAGACAACCCAATATCTTTAACATTGTTACACGAAATTATGTACCAATGGTTACAATTAAAAATAAGATTCAAAGTTTAAATGAACCTATTAATGATGTTAATACACCTTATCAAGAGGTAATCTCATTGATGCATGCCATGGGTACTTTACAACAACAAGTACATGAACTCACCTTGGTAAGTAAAGCATATTACTCCTAGGTTGATTCCAATGCTATCCATGGTAATCCTATCCTGTACACACCTGTCAATGAAATAAAACCAAAATAATTTTTAGATACTAACATTACTTAGGTTTAATGGACACAGAGATCCATACTTGCATCTCAAAGATTATAGAAAGGCTATGACACATACCACTAGCAGTTTGATTTTCCTATAGTTATTTCCTAAGAGTTTAGAGGATGAAGCTTTAAATTGGTTCCATTTTTCACTCCTTAATGGTTCAATACATACATACGATAAGTTATAAGATATCTTTACCATGTATTATATCCATAATAACGGACCTCAAGTCACATATGAGAGGTTTTCTTCACTACGCCAGGGTAAGTTAGAACCAGTCAATGATTACATTTTACAATTCAAATCATATATGCCATAGTTAATATACTAACCGATAGATTTAGAGGTACAATACATATTTTATAAAGGCCTCATTTTACCTCTTAATAATAAATTGTTATATGAGACATCCAAATCTTTTTGACATCTATACCATTATGACTGTTGATGATTAAAATTGCACTATTTCTAACGCCAACAATGGGAAGTTTTAGGAATGTGGGACTTACAACCTGAAATGACCTCCAAATTTTAAAGAAACTGGCTCTTCTTTATCTCAAGTGTATTATGAGGAAAAGGATAGGAAATAAACAGAAACATACATGCAATGAAAGAAAATCTAACTATGGTGATGCACCTGAATTTAATTTGACCCTTAATTCTAAGCACAATGAAGCTATCTTTAAAATTCAATTACATTAAAGAGCAGACAAGGCATGATCAATTGTAAAAGATAAGAATAGATAGGATCAAAGGCTCACAGTTTAGATTATTTTGCAATAACACAAAAAATATCAACAAAGGCATAGAACTCACTCTTCTTATTTATTTTCCAGTTTCATAAAAGGCACAAAAACATGCACAGTTACACAAACTTTCTAACTCAAGAAAATAGAACAAAGGCAAATGACATTACTGGCTACAAAAAGAAAGTATAAAACTTCTTGATAATAATCTCTCACAAAAAATTCTCTCTATCTTTTGATGATCCTCTTTTGGTGATCACTACACCCATATTTATAGCATCAGACTAGCTCTAGATTACCTGCACATTCCCAATCTAATGGTCTAACTAAACTCTAACTAAACTGGAAGTGTCTAACAAAGATATTTATTGGATCTGAAACCTTTCATCTCCCTATAGTTCATTAGATGAAATAGATACACATGACGCTTCTCACTATGAAATGGGCTAAGACACTTGGCGTGTTTCATTTACTCTAATTGAAAACTTTCTCATTATTTAAAAGGTACTAGAAAATGACACTTGGCAGCTTCTGAGGCACTTATCAAAGACACACGACACTTTTTGTGTAACTTATACTCTTTACTATGTCTTTGCTCAGGAGTGTTCCATCTTTGACATCTGTCAAAGTCCACTTCTTCAAACTTTAACAATTTACGGAGAATGGGACCCACAACACTTCTCACTCGAATAGCTTTAGAAAGGAGAATGGGCACAGGTATCACTTTCTACATATTTTTAACAAAATGACACATGGTGGCTTCTATTTTCTTTAGCTAGGGACACGTGGTGGCTTTCATCGATCTTTAGCTAGATTGTAGAAACATTTGGGACTCATTTTAGATTCATACAGATGGTGACACTTGACAGCTTTCACTGACTTTAGAAACAAAAACTTAGGTCCCACCACAGTCTTTACTTCTCGATGAAACAAAGTGAAGATATTTTAGATGTTGACACATGGCAGCTTTAACTTTTTTTAGCTATGGATACGTGGCATTTTTTGTTGCTTTTAGAAAAACTAATTGAAACCTTCCACAATTGCCACTTGGAACCTTTCGCTTGATCTTGAGAAAATCTTATTGAAAGAAGATTTTGAAACCCAAAAGAAATCTGAAACTCAGAGGCCAACACTTGTCACACTCTACTGAGTTACCACAGGACACGTGGTATGTTATGAGCAACTTACAGAGATTATAAAATGTATCTCAGTTGCTGACACTTGGCAGCTTCTGCACAACTTGATACATAGACAAAATTTAGGTAGAAGAAACTCGCACCCACGCTCTATGTCAAAAACTTTACTGCCTCAAAACTGAAAGGTGTAGGGATAAAACTTGGAGTGCACAACTAAAAATTAGAAAATGAAAAATGTAGAGTTTTTTACTCTACAGTTCTTGGTGACCCCAAGGAATTTTGAGCCTGCTAAAAAATAATCCAAAGAATGTATAAAAAATGTGACAAAAATCACAACTTTAGTAAGGATATCTAATAAATAGACCACTCATCATCAGATAATCCCTGCTTATTTTGCAATTCATTGAAGGCTAAATCAAGGTTAATAATATCCTTGTGTGAAAAATTCTACAAAATATGAACGGTAGCCTTCAATTGAAATTCAAGCTGGGAAATGGGAATCAAAATAGCTTCTACTTCAGGCACTGATGAATCATCTCTTAAACCTTGAAAGACTGCCTGATCATTTTGCCTAACTAACAACAAAGGTTTAATCTCATCAGTCATCAACACCGTATTGCTATGAAGAAAAGGGGAGGGAAGACCCAATTGCACTAGATCTTCAATGTGTTGTTTCATGTCTTTGATCCCTTCTTTCACCACATCTAGAAGCTCTTCCAATTTTACTACTACAAAATTGCAATTAAGAACTTCATTCACTCTTTTGGTAGTGATCATTCTGTCACTAATCCCTACTGTTGATAATGTTCCATTAGTTGCATCATATAACTTTTGTAGCAACATTTGAGAGTCAAACACTCTCAAAAAGACAGTGGACAGAGTGGCTTCAACTGAAGTCTCCACCTTTTTGCACAATTTTGTGCATTTAACAGAAAGGTTAAAAAGGGTCTAAGCTGAGTAATCTCCTCAGAGATTCTTTTCCATATTGATACATAAAGCTCCTTAACTAGATTCAAAACCCTTGTATTCTTTGGCCTATTAGCCAACTAAAGTGTTAACTATTCTATCATTTGTCGCTCAACTTGAAATTGGGCCTATATAGCAGCAGTATTGTTCTACTCATTCAGTAGCTTTTGTCAAAGTTGAGTGACCTGTAGCAGGCTTTCCTTTGATTTTTCCTGAAATGCTGCCTTTTCCTGCCTTAAGGTTATCACTACATCTTTCACGTATATTAGCCCTACTTTTAAAGAATCATTTTGGGCCTGAATAGCCTGATGAGTCTAAAGAGAAACAATATGTTGCAACTGTTTGTTGAGACTCTCTATTTCATTATTCTTGATATTGATTTCTATAGTCAAACTACTATAGTTTGCCTTTTCTTGGGCTAGATCAACCTCTATCTTCTGTAGCTTCTTTGATATTTTCAAATAATCCTTAGCTACTACAGAAGTGGAATCATTTAGTAGCTCAATCTTATCTTGGGGTCTAAGAAGTGACATATCTATTGCCACTGCATTCATTGTGTAATCTTTAGGATGCATCTACTCATTTGGGTTGACTATATTAGGTGACAAATAGGTCACCATTAGTTGCTGCTATATTAGGTCAAATTGTGACCTTATATGTGTTAGGTTGTGGAGCTAAAAGCTTCACTATATGCAAACATGGAGGAGGTTACTGAGTTCCATGGATACCGGTGTCGGCAGCGCAATCGACATCGGTCAGGGGTGAACAGAAGGGCAACTAACATTGATAGGAGTCAGTCGACGTCGGTCACCTCTAGATAGATAGTGACTGATGTCGGTCACCTGTGCGGTTCCAAAATTGCTCATTACATAAATAGTTAGTTTGTTGAACTGATTATTTGCATGTAAAGGCTATTTTGAGTCTTGAACTACGTGTCTAATTATTGTAAATTAGAAGTCTAAGTTATTGTTTAGTATGGGATCTATTTATAGACTCATTGGCATGTATTGTAATTAAGGATTAAGGTAAGGAAGAGATCCTTCCAATTGTAAGAACAAGTTGATCTACAGGTGGCAGCAAGATCAAGAAGAAGTTCTACATGGTAAGTAAGATCATTTGAGTTGCAGGTTGTTGCAAGTTCATGGGAGATCTACTTGAAGTACTTTTGAGTGCTTGGTACTGGTAGTGTTATTACTGACTGGTTGGAGTTGAACACCAGCTCTGTATTTGAGTTGTGTGTTGGGACCATTTTTGGTAGGAGAGTGAACTCTTGAGGGAAAGAGATCTATACATCTGAGAGGTGTGGAAGATTGTGGCATCTTCATTGTATTTCCTTCTCACATGAGTATTAATACAAGATTGTGTATTGTCTCTCATATTCTGTGTCATTTGTGAATTCTAGTTACTTGTTAATTTTGGTATAATTTTGTGTTTAGTTGCTTATACAAGGTAATCATATGTACTCTTATTGAGGAGTTGGATCTTGACAAGTGGTATTAGAGCTTTTGGTTGGGTTACTAACAGGTTGTATTAGATCTGGTTAGTGTTTGTTGATTACAGGTCACTCACAGGAGTTTCTATTTGAGTGGGAGTATAGCAATGGCAGAAGAAAGTAAGCTACAAATGGAGAAGTTTAATGGCAAGAACTATCAATTATGGAGGATGTAGATTGAAGATTATCTATATCAGAAAGATTTGTACTTACCGTTGGGTGGGGTTGCATGCAAGCCCACGGATATGAAGGATGAAGAATGGAAGGTTCTTGATCGAAAGGCTCTGGGATCTATAAGGTTGAGCCTTGCATCGTCTATGATTTCCAACTTATCACAGGCTAAGACAATGGTAGAGTTGATGGAATCTTTGGAAAATTTATATGAAAAACCCTTAGCTTCGAATAAGGTATTTTTTTTGAAGCAATTATTTAATTTGCAAATGTTGGAAGGTGGATCTGTTCATAATCATATTAGTGATTTCCATGGTTTGGTAAACCAGTTAAATTCAGTTAATATTGTTTTTGATGATGAAATTAAGGCTCTCTTAATCTTATGCTCATTACCTGAAAGTTGGGAGAGTTTGGTAATGGCAGTTAGTAATACTGCGTCTGCTTCAAAAATCTTAAAAGTGGATGATGTTGTGAGTGTAACCTTGAATGAAAAAATTCGTAGGAAAAGCACAGGTGAATCATCAGGGAATGCTTTGAGTGTTGAAAGCAGGGGAAGGCAAAGAGAGAAGATCGAGCATGGGAGATAAAGGTCAAAGATAGGCAGGAGATCCAAGTCTAGGTATGGCAGAATAACTTGTTGGAAATGTGGAAAGAAAGGGCATGTAAAGAGAGATTGTTGGTTGGTTGAAGATCAGCAAGAAGGAACTGAAGAAGCAAATGTTGCAGGTATTGTTGCACAAGATGCTCTAGTATGTTCCTTGGATAAAGTAGAATCTTGGGTTTTAGATTCTGGTGCCTCTTTCCATGCATCCCCAAATAGGGAATTTTTTCATGAATATGTCCAGGGAGACATTGGAGAAATTTATTTAAGGTATGGTAAGCCTTGTCAAATGGTTGGCAAAGAGAAATTGAAGCTAAAATTGCAGATGGGCAACACATGGGTGTTGAAAGAGGTCATGCATATCCCAATCCTGAAGCAAAATTTGATTTCTGTTGGAAAGTTGGGTGATGGGGGTTACACAATAACTCTCATAGCAGACTCTTGGAAAGTTTCCAAGGGTGCACTTGTTGTAGCAAGAGGTAAGAAAGTAGGTACACTTTATCTATCTACTTGTATTACTAATTCTCCTTCTGGTTTATCTACTTAAGCTGTAGATTCAAAGATGTGGCTTAATAGGCTTGGTCACATGAATAAGAAGGGGATGCATGCTCTTGAGTCAAAGGAGATGCTTTTGGATTTGAAAAGCATGGATCAAGATTTTTGTAAGTAAAAGAAGAAAGTGACGTTTCTTAAGAAATCTGATGTTCATGACAAGAACAGGAAAGCCTTGGTTTTCAAGGAGAAGATGATGGATAGAGATCAGCGCAAGGGGCTGAAATTTTTTGAGTAGAGCAAGGTTGATATGGACAAGGGTCTGATCCAAAAGGAGCTCATGGGTAAAAGTCATCGCTCACAAGTAAAACATAGAGACCAACATCGGTTAGAAAACTGAGATCAACATTTAGACAGGGAACGATGTCGGCTATGTGCAGCCTGATGTTAGTGACTGAAAAAATAAACATTGGCATCAGTCAGGGGGAACTGACGTTGGCAATGAGCCAGTCACATGGAACCGATGTTAGTCAGGTGCAAACTGAGATGTGATCGGAATCGGTCACTGAGACAGATTTTGGGTGAACATCAAGCTGTCAAGAAGTCTCAAGCACCCATATGGAGGACTTAAAGGGTAAGTAAGCCTCAAATTCATTATTTCCCTTCTTTACACTACTTGTTGCTCACTGATGGTCAAGAACCAAAAAAGTTATTAAAGAAGTAGAGCAGGTAGATCTAGGAAATAGTGGGAGCTTGGCATGGATGAAGGATGTGATTCCTTGGAGAAGAACCAAATGGGAGTTTTTTGGTGGAGTTGCCAAGTGGAAGAAAGCACCAAGAGACAAATGGATGTTCAGGATAAAGAAGAGCAGGAATGGACACGTGAGATGAAAGGCTAAGATATATGGTCTTGAGTAAACTGCATGACAATGGAGGTTTGACCATTGTGTTTCTCTTTACTAGGTTGGATAATATTAGCTACATTATCCTATTACTGTATTGTGTGCTTGTTGCAGGGTTACACATATAGGGAGTTGCTGAACTAAAGGTAAAGTTAGTTCAAAAGTGTGTCATGAGGAATCTGGGAGCAGCAAGATTCTTTAGCATGAGTGTGTTCTAGAGACATGGAAGGTCATAGGTTGATTTTGTCTCCAGATGATTGTGTGAAACCGGTTAGCACACCAATGGTTGGACAGTTCTATGAACAGTGTCTTGATTCACATGATGAGGTTGAGTACATGTGTACTAAACCTGAGATTTCCCAAGCAGTGGGAGTTGTCAGCAAGTTTGGAGCCAATCTGAGAAAGAAGCACTGGAGGGAAGTTCAGTGGATTCTCAAGTATCTGAGAGGGACCAACAGCAGGTGCACATGCTATGCAGGGTCAAGTTCTTTTCTACATGGGTTTGTAAATGCAGATGTGGCAGGTGATTTAGATGACAGGAGGTGCACCATAGGATTTGTGGTGGTTGGTCTTCAAGAGTGATCTTGAAGAGGGATACAATGCTAGAAAACAAACTAGATGATGTATAGGTACAGGTACATGTGTAGCTATTTATCTCCAAGTGGGAGATTGTTAGGTTGTGGAGCTAAAAGCTTCACTATATGCAAACATGGAGGTTGTTGAGTTCCATGGATACCAGCGTCGGTAGTGCAACCAACATTGTTCAGGGGTGAACAGAAGGG
Organism: Torreya grandis; assembly: GCA_037957365.1. Lineage (NCBI taxonomy): Eukaryota > Viridiplantae > Streptophyta > Pinopsida > Cupressales > Taxaceae > Torreya > Torreya grandis. Next base: position 1,540,444 of record JARHVA010001399.1, on the reverse strand, counting down.
CAACCGACATCGGCAGGAGTCAGCCAACATTGGTCACCTCCAGATAGATAGTGATTGATGTTAGTCGCCTGTGTGATTCCAAAACTGCTCGTTGCATGAACAGTTAGTTTGTTGAACTGATTGTTTGCATGTAAAGGCTATTTTGAGTCTTGAGCTACGTGTCTAATTATTGTAAATTAGAAGTCTAAGTTATTGTTTAGTATGGGATCTATTTATAGACTCATTGGCATGTATTGTAATTAAGGATTAAGGCAAGGAAGAGATCCTTCCAATTGTAAGAACAAGTTGATCTACAGGTGGCAACAAGATCAGGAAGAAGTTCTACATGGTAAGTAAGATCATTTGAGTTACAAGTTGTTGCAAGTTCATGGGAGATCTACTTGAAGTACTTTTGAGTGTTTGGTACTGGCAGTGTTATTACTGACTGGTTGGAGGTGAACACCAACTCTGTGTTTGAGTTGTGTGTTGGGACCATTTTTGGTAGGAGAGTGAACTCTTGAGGGAAAGAGATCTGTACATCTGAGAGGTGTGGAAGATTGTGGCATCTTCATTGTATTTCCTTCTAGCATGAGTATTAATACAAGATTGTGTATTGTCTCTCATATTCTGTGTCATTTGTGAATTCTAGTTACTTGTTAATTCTAGTATAATTTCATGTTTAGTTGCTTATACAAGGTAATCATATGTACTCTTATTAAGGAGTTAGATCCTAAAAATATGTGGTGTATCCAAGGCTTTATTATCTTTCATCCTCTTTTTCTCCATCCTGGCTTCTCTAACCTTCTTAACAATATCTGCTTGAGTTTGGAAGGTAGAAGGAGAGGCAATGTGCCCACCCACAAAAGGATAACCTTGTGGCAAGCCATATGGAATAGTCAAATGTTGGCTAGGAGCAATCTAAGGAGGTACTTTCTTTGGTGTAGAGGGGGAAAAATGAGGTAATGATATGGCCTGAGTATGAATAGATGGGGCAAAATGAGAAATGGGCACAACAGAGGTGGCAGGGGATATTATTTGGCTTGACAGAAATGTCACCCTTATAGGAGAAGAGAGAGATTGAGAAGAAGGAGAAACAACACTCACCTGATGAGCAACCGAGGTACTCTATGGTTTGTGTTGTGAGGGTTCTACCTTCTCTTCTGAATCAAGTTGAAACCTCAACCTCTTATGTTTTCTTGGTTTTTCTTCTTTTGGCTGTGCTTCTTTCTCCTCAACATTTACCACTACTGCTAATGATGATTGTGTAAAATTGGGAACCCGAAGGGTTGATGCTGATGGAGAAGCTTTTGGTGGTGAAAATACCACACTCTTTTGTTTTTCAATGGCATTAAGAGATTGGGGCCAAATAGTTACAACTACTGTAGCTGAGGTTTGCCCTAGGGTCTGCAATATTTGACTAAAAATTGCTTGTATCAGGGCTAGAGATAGGAGATAGATGACATTCATCCTAGAGTTTCTCCCATTTCTCATCTAAATCCACATTTCTAAAAGAGTGAGCTATCTCACAAATCTCTTTCCTATATCTCCAATAGGCTTCTATCTTCTTAATGTTCAAGTCCTTATTCTTTAATGCTCTTCTTAAACCAGAAGTCATTCTAATTTTAGGATCAAAATCCCTTTTCTTAACATAAAAATTTTCCCATGGCTTGTCTTCTTGGAGGGGCAAATCCATCAATTCTACATAAAAATCAGGAATATCTTCCCTAGGATTTCTTCTATTTTCCCAAAAGGGACGGCCCTCGTGCACAATTCTAGCAGCAACCTTATTATTCATGACCCATGAAGTTATGAAACCATTGGGGTCATATCCCCATTTATTTTCAATTAAAGAGAAATACAGGAAGGCTAGCTTTCTTAGCAACATGATCTCAACATCTCTGACCTCTAGGGCCATGTTGCTTGTTACCCATGGAACATCATACATTTTCTTTATTTTCTTCCCAGAGCCATATTCATTATCTACCATAGATACCTACCTGGTGAGCTCTAAAAATGCTAACCTAAGGGTCAAAATCTTAGGTAGCAACATTGGTTCCCCACTAAAACCATGGACTCTAATAATAGTATGATGGGATCCAAAAAAGTAATCACAAAGAATAGTGTAATTGGTCATAAGGATTGAGACACTTGGAAACAGTCTATTTACAACCGGTTTTGGGCTTAGATGACAAAAAGTAGGGGCAACAAAAAATTCCCAGAATTTGTATGGGTCACTGGTTTTGGACAAGATATGTGTCCATGCAGACACTGGAATGGTTCTATGTAGACCGAAGTTTGGGTCATACATATTTAGATGCATGTGTTGGGAAAAGATGCCAAAATTTTGATACAACATGAGATGGAAAAGATAAGAAAAATACCTAAAAATTCCGTTAGATTTGAATTGGGTGAGTTTTTCAACCATTGAATATGTAATCTACTCAGAGAAATCAAGCTGATACTCCTGAGTCTTGTCAACAGTTTTCAATCTAAAGAGGATGGTCATTTGTTCTTCATAGACAATTGTATCTTCTTTCATTCCAAAAATGAAAGCCATCATGGAAAATGCATCTTGACTAACTTGTACAAATTGTACTCTTGTTGTTGGCAGTGCTAGCACAGTGGTATCATCATCGCCTAATTACAATTCTGATTTTAGAAACCTCAATTGAGTATTGACGTTTGTCCACATTTTTTGCATTTTGGCATAGTGGGAAACATGGTTGTCTTATCATGATACAAGGACAACATGTATCTAATAGCCTTTGGTGTAATTTACACTATGAATGGGCCCTATTGTATGGTATTTGAGGGTGAATGAAACAATTTAAAGCATATTTTAACTAAGTCAGGGCATGGATGTACACCTGGGACAATGAATTGTGCTAGCTGAGAAGTCCATATCCTCATTGTGAATGTTTCATATTGTCCAGACTTGGCCCTTTGAATACACCTTTGATGTGCACCTTCTCTGAGAGTTCTTCTAGGCTTTTGAAGAATTGGGTCCATGATTCCATCTGCAAAATCTTTCACCTTTGCTGGGTCGTTTGCATATCCAACTTCAGGGAATCTAGTCTGTGGATAAGTTGTTAAAGGTTGTGTAGGGGCTGAAGCATATGATTTACTTGTAAGAAACTTATCAATGGATTTGTAAATCCTAGACCCTTGTTGCGAAGACTATGCTCCCTCCATATCTATATCTATACTTGTAAATAGTGAACTATGGTAACAGGTATGGAGCTTTGCAATAAGGAAGCACTTTCACTAAGCAGGCTTTGCTATGAATTGAAATGTGTAGATAACAAGGATTTTTTAGTAGATGCAGGAATGTTTGAGACAATTATAAGCTTTAACTCTTGTTATGGGGTATTTAATGACCCATCATGTCTCAAAAATGGCATTAAAATTAGATAACCGTTAGCAAATCTTATGAAATATTTATGGAACAATGAGTTAGACACGTCATGAAAGTGGCTGCATAAGGTATCTTGGGGAATTTAAGGATTTGAGAGATATTTAATGTGTCAAGAGTTTTGAAAATTTTGAAAGACTCTGAGTGATGGCTACATGTTCAAAAACACTTATTTAAAAGAAAGAGCGGGAAAGAAAAATCGGAAAATAAAGCAACAAAAAAAGGGGAACTATCTAACTATAATACATTAGAGACACAGCTTAACTGAAATGTTTCAAGTAGATCCCATTCATAGGAATCTCTTCAAGTTTGCCTTCCATTGTTTCTAGCTCAAACAAATTTTTCTATTTACATGCATGAATTTTATAGGGGCCAGTCCACAATGCTTCAAATTTAGTGTGTTGACCCGGCTTGGCAGCGCTTGCATCCCATTTCAAAACAATTGAGCCTACTTCAAAATGGAGATTTGAAGTCCTTTTATCGAAGCAATCTTTGATTCTTTTCTGATGCTTTATTAATGAATCATGTGCTACATCCCTCTTTTCTTGAACTTCCAATATTTTAGCAAGTCTGACCTGTATGGGGCCATTTTCCTCAATTTTAATCTATTTTAACAGTTGAAGAGCAAGAATCTCCAAGCTTAGGGGTATTACAATAGGCTTGCCATAGACCAATTCATATGGGGACATTTTCATCACCTACTTAGGTGTAATTCTATCAGCCCACAGTGCTATATTAAGCACTTTATGCCACTCTTTGTGATGATCAATCCCGATTCTCTTGATGAGTCTAATCAAGTTCTTGTTAGTTGATTCTGCCAAACCATTACCCTAAGGATAATAATTAGAGGAAGTTTTCAAATATATTCCATTCTTTAATGCAAAGTCAGATACTTTAGACCCTAAAAATGCTTTAGCATTATCTAAAATTATAGTGTGAGGAGCCCCAAAGCGAGTAGTGATACTCCCTAAAAAGTCTAGGATCATATTTTATGTTGCTTCTTTAAGTGGCACTACCTCAGTCCATCTAGTGAAATAATCCATGGCAGTTAGAATCTATTTGTGACCCATACTAGACACTGGATTTATCATTCCAATAAAGTCAAGACCCCATTGAGCAAAAGCTTCATCAACAATTATAGGACTAAGAGGCATTACTGCATTCCTTCTCATCCCCACATAATATTGACAAGATTGACATTTTTTAACCAGTTGATAATAGTCTATAAATAAAGTAGGCTAGAAATAACCTACCTCACTTATCTTTATAGCTATGGTCTTTGTATAAAAATGTCCACCTGAGACTCTATGATGCATTTCTAGCAGTATTTTCCTAGCCTCATCTTTCTCTATGCATCTTAAAAGTTTTCCATTAGAATTTCTTCTGAAAAGAACTTGTTAAATTAAAACAAAATGGACCCCTTACATCCTATAGTATCTCCTCTTATTTTTAGAGAGTTCTCTTGGGTAAATCCCATATTTCATAAAATGAATCCTGTTTGTGACCTAGGAGTTCTGATCAACCTCTTGTATCCTCAATACAGTTTCCTTTTCTATTTCTGAATCTATTTCTTCAGGTATCATCTTTTCAAGCTCTTGAGTCATGTATTGGCACAACCCCCTACCTCTGAATAACTTAGTGGGTTTGACCTCTACATCATATTCAAGGATCTTTTTTATCTAATTTGCTCTTTTTTTAGTAATTTCACCCTCCATAATGTATTCTTTGACACTTGGGTGAGCCACAAGTATCAAAATCTTACTTCTTGATACTATATTCCTAAATTTCTTGAGGGCTTTTACCATAACATATGCTTATTTCTCCACAAAGTTGTATTTGGTTTCGTATTCCCTAAGAGTCTTTGAGAAAAAGGCTATTGGATGCTCTCCCTCCTGTCTATCATCTTTTTGTGTTAGAACAACGACAATACTGAGCTCTCCCCCATAGACATACATTACAAAAGGCTTAGAAAAGTCTTGGTTTCTAAGTACTAGGGCCGTTGAAATTGCTTTCTTGACCTCTTCAAAGGCTTGCCTTCCTTTTATAGTCCACTTGAAAACTAGGTCTTTTTTCAACAAGAGTGTCACTGGTCTTACTAAGCCTGCAAAGTCAGATATGAACCGACTGACAAAATGAATCTTCCCTAAAAAAGATTGAATTGCTTTCTTATTTACTGGTAAGGGCAAGTTCATTATGACTGAAACTCTCTCTAGATCTATAAAAACTCCTTTAGATACTATATGTCCCAATAATTTACCTTGAGGTACAACAAAGATACATTTCTTAAGATTCAGGGATATTCCAAATTCTTGACATTTCTTAAAAATAGATTCTAAATGATCAAAATGATCAACAAAATTTTTGGAAAAAATAGTAAGATCATCAAGATAAATCAAGATGATTTTATTTATAAGTTCCCCAAATGCTACATCTATAGCTCTTTGAAAAGTGGCTCCAGCATTTGACAGGCCAAATGGCATCTTAGCATATGCAAATGTTCCCCATTTGGTAGTAAAAGTAGTCTTGTATTGGTCTTCATCAGCCAACCAAATTTGATTGTATCCAGAGAAACCATCTAGCAAGGAAAATCTCTCTGATCTAGCCATAGTCTGTAGAATTTATTCCATAGAGGGCAAGGGATAGTGATCTTTCAGAGATGCTCTATTCAAGTCTCTAAAATCTACACAGAGTCTTATGTCACCATTTTTTTTCCTGACTGGTACTAGATTTGATACCCAGGTTGAGTGTTTGATTGGAAAAATTATTTTAGAATCTAATTTTTTTTGCAACTCATCCACCATTAGAGATTCAATCCTTGGATTTACTGGCCTCTGCTTCTGTCTGACTAGCTTAGATCCTTCTATCAGTTCTATTCTGTACTGAATGATGTCTCTATTATATCCATGAAGGTATTCATAGCTCTAGGATATGACTCTATCATATCTTTTGCATAAGTCAATTAGTCTTTCCCTTTCCTCTTGAGTTGCAGAATTTCCAATTTTTAATTTTCTCCCTTCACTCACCTCTATTTTAGAATAATCTGCTTTATTTACTTGGAACCTTTTCTTCTCTAGGCCTACATCTTCTAGATCAAATAGATTTTCTAAAGTGATCAAGCCTTTGGGAAGCTTATTATTATTTAATTGTATAACTTGGTCTCCATATGCCTCTTCAATTTTTGGTTGTAATTAATCAGCAAACTCCCCTGATTGTTGCAAGAATGAGAGTACTTGAGAATCATTTTCAAATACTTGCCAATTCTCATCATTGTCTGGGATAGTTGGCCTTACTATAACTTTTACTAACTCATTGTTAACTAATAGGCCAGTTGCTGGATCAAACTGTGAGCCAATCTATGCCATCCTATCAGCTTCAAAATTTTGGGTTCTAGGAACTAATTCAATATTGAAAGCTTCAAAATCTTCTATTAAGTCCCAAATTCTGTGTCTATAGGATCTCATCCTTACATTTTTGGCTATTGCTTTTTCCATAATTTGCTTCACCACTAATTCTAAATCTCCTTTTACAATTAGATTCTTTACTCCCTTTTTCTTGGCTAATATGAGCCCATGTACTAAGGATTCATATTCAACATCATTATTAGTACAAGTAAATTGGAAATGGATAGCTCTCAAAATTTTCTCCCCATTTGGAGCAACAAGACAAATTCTTGCTCCAGCATCACTTTTACTTCTAGCCCCATCAAAATTTAAGGTCTAGATTTTTGAATCTTTTTCAGATTCTTGAGTAGATGGTGTTTCTTCCCTTAAAACATTTGGAATTTCATGATCTTCATCAAAAATGACATAAGTGCCCAGACTAGTAGAGTCATAATTTCCATATGGGTCACTATACATCATAGCTAACAAATGGTTATTTTCCTCTTCTTGGTCATGTTCAGTCCAGTCACCCAACTCTTCAACAAAGACCTTTTATTCCTTATTTAGCATAACATGAGCTACCTCTAATTTTGAGGTTAGTTCATTAATGATGTGATCCTTAGATAATGGCTCAGATAGTATTTTCATCTTTGAACCATATTTGGTTTTTAGGATGAGGTGAGACCAATCAAGTGACATATATCTTCCTATTTTGGCTGTGAAATCCCTAGATAAACATAGGCCAAATACAGGGGGTATATCTATGACTACTACATCTTGATTGACAATTATATTAGGGCAAGTACATAATTGCAATGGAAGTTGTTTAATTCTCCCTATTATTTGCACTGATTTGCCATCCAGCTGCATGATTCCTCTAGTAAGTGGCTCATACTTTATTTTTAAAGCATCAGCTATTTGCTTAGGCATCACTGTAGTACTAGCCCCCGAGTCTATCATCACACTATGCAACAGTTTCTTTCCAACTATCAGAGTTAAATAGAAGGGCTCTGGTTTGGATTTACTTACCTCTGCTACATTGTTTAAAAAGGCTATTGTCTTCAAAGGAACTGTGTCCTTGAGCTTTTCTTTATCAGCAAGTCCTTCTTTGGTGCCAGTATGTTTAGGCACTGCTTGACCTTATAGAGCTTCTTGTAATAATGTCCTTTGCTCAGGAATAGCTAATATGTCCCATATTGACACATGTGCTAGGGTTCTCTTCAGCTGATCCACCACATTCACTGGTCCTATTATTTGGATTCTTGGAAAATAAGGGTACCTTGCTTTTTCTTGAACTTGTCTAGGAACTACTTGGTTCTGCACTAGCTGAGGCACTTCTTGTTTAGCAGCTGTGTTTTGATGACTTTGAAATGGAGGAGGTCCCATAACTTCATTATTTGTGACTTCAAGCTATTCCATCATCCTTCTCTTTAATTTGGTATAGTAGTCTGATTGCACCACTGGTTTCTTGGAAGTAGAAGCTTCATTCAAGAATACTGACTCTTCATCTTCAACCCATGAAAACAAAGCATGTTCAGGGGCTATTTCTTCTTCTTTTTGTAAGGACATCCCTTGTATCTGAGCCATCAGGACTGAATTTTGCATACCAGGGGACTGGTAGGCTTGAGTGTCAGAAGTACTTACAAATTGTTCATTCATTCTTCTTTACTCTGCTACCTTTTATTGTAGATTACACATGGGACAATCTCTGGGCGTATGAACATTATTACAAGGAAAACACCAGGCATTTGTGCTATCTTCATAATTATTCTACCCTTGAACAATCTCTCTATTTGGATTGGGGCGAATAGTTTGTGAGGGTATAGGGACTGTAACTAATTGGTTTGCTGGCTGAGGATTATTTTGCCTTTGATTACCCTGATATTGGTTTGGCTGTGGTGGAAATATATTTCCTTGGTAGCCTTGATATTGGGGTTTAGGATAAGGATTCTATTGTCTTTTTATGTTAATTAACTCATTTGAAAATGTCTTTAAGATGTTCTTGATATCATCCATCTCAGATGACTAGGTAGGGACAAGTTCTTTAGCAAGTTGTTGAGGATATGTGTACATAGACACAGGTGGGGCTATAGGATTAGGGGCTTCTTGAGGCAAAGGTAAGGTAATTTCTTGAAACATGGGCATGGGAGGCCTTGGGGCAACTTTCCAGCATCTATTAAATTATTTTTAGCTCTGACTACATAGTCATAAGCCTCTAGCAGAGTTTGACCTCCAAGTGACTGAATCATTACTGATATGTCTGAATTTAAAGCTTTAAGATAAAATACTATAAACATACCTGGTAATGGTCTTGCTATAGCAGGGATTCTTTCCCAAGTCTTTTGAAATCTTGAATTGAAGTCAATCATTGCTTCATGTGGTGCCCTTTTAACAGTAATAAATTGTTGCAACAAAGAAGACTTATCACCCTTTTCTTCAAACCTTTCAAATAAAATATCTCCAAGTTGATCCCATGTAGATATTGTATTTGGAGTCAAAGATCAGTACCATTCTAGAGCTTTTACTTTAAAAGAAGCTGCTAACAATCTTATAGCCACATTTTGCTATGTAACCACATGTATAACACAAACATCAGACACATCCTGTAGATGTTCTTTAGGTGTTTTGAAATCTTGCACACTAAATTTGGGCAGAGCTTTCAAGGCATTTACTAGAATAGGATCCCAAGTGGCTGGTGGTATTGGGAGGATCAAAGGACTGCCAGTGTTCCAACTTACATAATTCCTTAGGGGTATAGGAGCTCGCATATTTACTCTTGGTATTGGTATAAACTGATTGACTCTTCATCTTGGACTAGTTATCAAAGGTGGAAAAAGAATACCTAGATTTATAGTAGATTGAGATCTTGTTACTGGTCCACAACTCTGATTCCTTGTAGCTCTCTAGTTCATACGGTCTTGAAAGAAACTTCAAGATGGTGTCCCATCAGGCATGCCAAAAACTGTTGATGATTAAAATTTCACTATTTCTAACACCAACAATGGGAAGTTTTAGGAATGTGGGACTTGCAACCTGAAATGACCTCCAGATTTTAAAGAAGTTGGCTCTTCTTTATCTCAAGTGTATTATGAGGAAAAGGAACAAAGGCAAATGACATTACTGGCTACAACAAGAAGTCTAAAACTTCTTGATACTAATCTCTCACAAAAAATTCTCTCTATCTTTTGATGATCCTCTTTTGGTGATCTCTGCACCCATATTTATAGCATCAGAATAGCTCCAAATTACCCACATGTTCCCATTCTAATGGTCTAACTGAACTCTAACTGAATTGGAAGTGTCTAACAAAGATATTTCTTGGATCTAAAACCTTTCGTCTCCCTGCAGTTCATTGGATGAAATAGATACACAGGATGCTTCTCACTATGAAATGGGCGAAGACCCTTGGAGTGTTTCACTTACTCTAATTGAAAACTTTCTCATTATTTAAAAGGTACTAGATAATGACACTTGGTAGCTTCCAAGGCACTTACCAAAGACATGCAACACTTTCTGTGTAACTTATACTCTTTACTGTGTCTTTTCTTAGGAGTGTTCCATCTTTGACATCTGTTAAAGTCTGCTTCTTCAAACTTTAACAATTTACAGAGAATGGGACCCACATCACTTCTCACTCAAACAACTTTAGAAAGGAGAATGGGGATATGTATCACTTTTCATATATTTTTAACAAAATGACACATGGCAGCTTCCATTTTCTTCCGCTAGGGACACGTGGCAGCTTCTATTAATCTTTAGCTAGACTTTAGAAATATTTGAGACACATTTTAGATTTATACAAATGATGACACTTGGAAGCTTTCACTGACTTTAGAAACAAAAGCTCGAGTCCCACCATAGTCTTTAATTCTCAATGAAACAAAGTGAAGATATTTTAGATGTTGACACGTGGTGGATTCCACTTTCTTCAGCTGTATATAAGTGGAATCTTCCGTTGCTTTTAGAAAAACAAATTGAAACGTTCCACAATTGTCACTTGGAACCTTCCACTTGATCTTGAGAAAAGCTTATTTAAATAAGCTTTTGAAACCCAAAATAAATTTGAAACTCAGAGGCCAACACTTGTCACGCTCCATTGAGTTACCATGAGACACGTGGTATGTTATGAGTAACTTACAGAGATTATAAAATGTATCTTGGCCGCTGACACTTGGTAGATTCTGCACGACTTTGATACTTTGACAAAATTTAGGTAGAAGAAACTCACACCCGTGCTCTATGTCAAAAACTTTACTGCCTCAAAACTGAAAAGTGCAGGGACAAAACTTGGAACGCACAACTGAAAATCAAAAAATGAAAAATGTAGAGTTTTTTACTCTACAATAACATTAGAAAAGAAGTTGGGACTAGTTGAGATACATTCAAAGATAGATTTGGATTTAGATTTCTCACAGTCACAATCATCCAATATGGTACAAGCACCTAATCCACCTATGCCTAAATAAAAATTTGAACTGAAACCACCAATTAAAGTACTCAATAAAGGCAAAGAGCCACTTCAAAGAGCATCTCCCATAGTGAGTAGAACACATGACATCAATAAAGGGCTATATAGTTTGATTCAGATAGAGATAGGCCTCATGATATACTATTTACATTATTAGATAGGAGGATGATCACACTTTCTCCTAATTATCATCATCCAACACATCATTCACATAGAATAAGAAATAAACCATATTGTAATTATCATTGAATCAATGGACATTGGGATAATAACTATCATACACTCAGAGATCATATTGACTGGTATGTTAAGAAAGGCATATTAACATTCACACAAGGGACATCGATATCTCCTTTGCATTCTCCTAGATCACATTCCTCTATGATTGAGTTATCCCAGGACATTCCTTTCAAGGCACCACTAGTTACTCATCATATGACCCATATGGTTTCTATGACATTTACTTATGTGAGATCTCATGCACCATATATTTAGTAGATATGGAGGCTAATTAAAAGAGATAAACCTACTTATAATAGCATGGTGACAAAAGGAAAAATAACTCCACCACCAATTTTAGTATAATAACCAATTAAAATATTTGGCATAAATCACATAAGTCAGAGCATAGTTTTAGTATGATAGCCAATTAAGATATTGGTAAGTGATAATGCACAATAGAGAATAATTTAAGTATGAAAACTAATTAAGTTATTTACTACAAAGTCTATAAATATAGCTACCACCAATACACCATAATTAGTATCAGTTCTTGAGTTTATTTCTACACCTACATAAAATGAGAAGTATGGTCACTTGTTTACTCTTCCATTAGGATTCATATAGTGCATACAATAGTCACATGATCAATACTAATGTATAATATGATAATTATATGACATCAATTATAATAACTAACATAAGCCACAAATATAATCAAACATCTACTCAAATAAACAAATGCCACAAAATAAAATATTGCATATCATGATGTCCATATATCCATAAGTGCATATATAAGTCAAAAAAGTTTTCACACAATACTACATAATCACTCAATAATAAGAGCTTTTACACCATAACCAACCTCATCACCCTCATTCTCATCTGTATACATGTTTGCATCCCCTCTAGACCTAGATCAAGACCTATGCATATGCTCTCTCTCTCTTACAAAATTAATAACTTAGCCATCACGTCTGTACGTTCATATTAAATATGAATATAATCATCTACACATAACCCACCTTGGGGGCATAACTCACCTATAAAAATTTGCATGAACGTCATAGCTATCCATTATTTCCCACCTATATGTTGTGGTGGTAATGACCGCTCAATCAAACATATGTGTATGGATAACTATAACATGTATAACCTACTCCACTAGCACATCATTCATGACATAATTAGGAATATCCTATGTAAGTTCTCACAATGCTACCTTGATGATAATATCCTAGTAGTCATCATCCCCTACACTTACTCACACCAACAAAATACATCAGACATATACTCGATAATCCAATACTAAACAAACCAAGTATACCAATCTACAATAACAATGTACTTACAACTAATCTAATAGGATATAAATCTAGCACATCCTCCATAATGGACCCATATCCTAAAAATAAAGGTGCCCATATATACTATCCCCACCATAGCATGTAGGCATCTATGGCCCCCACATCATCCACATATGGTACCTCTATCACCACATCTCTTTATCACTACAATTAGGGCCAACTTAGCTATTATAGGTCTTAATCTACTACTTAGCCTCACTGTAGGTTGAGTACTCCTCACCCACACCCATGGTGTGGGGCATATCCTATACAACATCAAACTATGTGTAACTTGATCATACTATAATCTCTCAAAAATAATGGTCCATCAATCATGAAACTAATAACTCATCCAAATCTACCTTAATTGAAACCCATCTTTAGGTCATCCCTGAAATGCCCCATATGGTCTTTAAATAATATCTAGAGCTAAGACTCAATCTCACCTGATAATAGTAAATCCTACTCCTCAATCTCAAGGGGGCCATGCCCATCCACCTTTCTATAAATACCTATGGGTGTACCCAATCTATAAATGGAAAACCCTCCGATCTAGTCATCATTATATGTTCATAAGCCCAATAATGTAATAATGTCAATGATCCAATTCCACCAATACACAACTCCTGACTAAACTAATACAAATCCTAATACAGGTGGGCTAACATGGTGAGACCCCAAGAATATATGGTCCCATTGTCCTCTATATCCTAAACAATATTGTGTATATTATACACAATAGAAACATCACTACTGTCAACCATAATAACGAAGCCAATAACACTTCTAAAAACTTTCATAGCCATAAAACATTAACTTTAAAAATAATAGATAATAGAACATCACTACTACTCCCCTAATGATGCATCCTTGTAGGAATGGCCACAAAATACCTTAAGGGCCAATCTATGTCTCTTTATCCACTTGTCTCCTACAATACCACTCATTGACCAATAATAGGTATCCTTAATATCATATACATGTCCTCCAAAGTAATCATCATCTCTTTGGTGGAAATGCAAATGGTACATGTATTAGAATCCGACCATTCACATAGTGTTGTCATCATGTGGCAATCCCATTGCATTAGTGCTAGTGATGCCACATACCCTAAACCAACCCTATATACTACCACTCTCTCATCATCCATCAAGGGTAGCCCATACAAAAAATCCATCATTTGACCCCTCCAAAACTCACTCATGCATATATCCACCTATAAAATACCAAAAATATGACATTAGCATCTCTAAAATATCAAATCTACATGCTAAAATAATCATAAAATATAATTTCAAATCAAAATTTTCACTATTTTAGCCTACAAGAAGATAATGTTACTAAGAAGATTTTGGTGTTGGACATTAGCACTAGTGACAATACTATAGGTTTTGATAATAATGCAGTCCTCAAATAGTAGTGTGGCATCCCTAGAGATTAGTGCTGTACCTAAGGATAATAACATAGAACCTAAAAAATCCTAATCTAGCAAAAAAATTGACAAAAAATGATAGTAAATTCAATCAAAGGTTCAAATACATAGAAAATGATAAAATCCTTACCAATCTAACCTCACCACTAGCTTCAATTAATGGCTCTACCACCTCATAATGGGCAACACTAACGCTTCATCTCCTCAGCATAATTGTTTATCTTAGAGCAATAATTATATCAAATTCTAAAAATTCAAACGATTTTAAACCTTGTTTTTACAAATGCCACTTACCTAAGCTTGGCCCCACATACACATTAATCTAATTATTATCAAAATCTCCCAATTGTGATATCTTGAGCCCCATAGCTCTGATTACCAATCTGTTTCTTATGTGCAAAACTTGATGATGGTATACCCTACACCATATCAATTATAATTCTATTTGATTCAAGTTTCCCCTATAGATGCCAAAACACTTATTTCTTAATAAGCTCATTATAGACCATAAAGCTATCTTAGCCTCAATCTATAAACAATTTTTCTACAATTATCAATACGGTCAATCTTATAATCATCTTATCAACACTAAATACTCACTACCATACCTTTTGGTATCACTTTTGGTTCAATATCCCTACCCTAATTTCATCTCTCTCACCAAAAGAGGGGCATACATACATTATTTACACTGATACAGTTACTTAGATACTTAAGCTCAGATATATAGGTACATAAATTTACTTAGATACTAAGGCTCATATATATAGATACATAGATTTACTAGGATACTTAGGCTTAGATATATAAATACATATATTTGATCAAACACTTAGGTTCAGATACACAGTTGCTTTATCTAGACACTTAGATATTCATATAAGTAGATACATAGTTTGACTCAGATTTTTAGGGTTCCATGGTTTTGTTAGATATCAGTTTGGATTCGTAGATTTTACATAGGATTTTGATATAGTTTTAGACTCAGAATATGACCATAGGTGTATGCACATAGTACATAATCCCTATATATAATTTTCACACATGTTCCATAACTACATTACTTAGATATCATATTTTGGTCATGATGTAAGGAACATGTTTTGGTATTCTAGGTTTTCACATAAGAATTGACAATGTATGTCACACTATGTGTGGTATATTAAATTAGAATGTAAATTTAATACACATGTTACATAACTACATCAGTTAGATATTAGGTTTTGGGTCATGATGCAGGGCACATGTTCTTGATCCCATAATATTTCACTAGATTATATAGATGAAATGGTAAATTATACCACTTTCTATGTTCATATCACCAAATTACACATGATTTTACTAGGATTTCACTATATTACACTTAGGATGTCACCAAGATTTCATCAGATTGGGAGATATAGCCATCAATAGTGATTTATCCATAGTTTTCATCAAACCCATATTACACCAATTTTCATAGGACACAAGTTAAGCAATAGTTTTGGCCTTCAACCACATTACTTCTCAGACTCAATTCACATATTAGAGTGGGGAAAAACATGGCTTTGTTTCTCATAATTTAATGTATTACCTAGATTCAGTACATGGGACACCCACATTATGGATTGTCTCTCCACTTCTTTGGCCAAGGAGTACGCTTGGTCAGAGTACATCCATTCTTCTCATGGGTTGATCACATAAGTAAAAGTATACATTCTCTTTTATTTTACTCTAGTACTTTCATTCCATTGCATTACTAGATTAAAAGAGGGGAAATTTACACACTCTATTTTGGTCAATCAAACACAAGTACTATGTCTTTTGTAGCTTTTTCATAAGAAGTTCTTAATGATGGATAAGAGTTTTATTTGCACATGTCACTTTGGTCTTTTGATGTCAATTTGGTCCTTATTATGACTTATTTTCCCTATTTTCACCATCGGTAGTCTCATTTCATGCCTTTTATAGCCACGGGGGCCCTTGGCTTATTTGTCCCAATTATAACCAAGTTTTTTGCACACAGGACAATAATGCGATCTCGGGTAGGAACACCCAACACTATTGTCCACCTCAATGATATTATCCAATGGTCATATTTTTAACTTTTTTTAGGTCCTTACCCTCCTTTTGGGTCTCCTTTTATGATTTTATTTATCTTTTTACCTTTTCAACCTATGAACAAGTGTCTCACATTCAAAATAAAGTTTCTTCTATATAAAGAGCTTCACAAGGCATTCTACAGGAAACACTTACTACTTTAGCACGTAATTACAAAAAAATAGTCAATAGTATAGCTCACCATTCTGCATATTTACTTAAGATCACACATAGATCAACATGATTGATCAAAGAAGGGCCTACACAAAATTCATTCTTGTATACCATGCACATTGATTATGCATGTTTCCAAAGGGAGAGCTACATTTGATCTGAGACCCTTATCATTAGGGCTAATGTATATAGTAACCAAAATAATAGGGGTTTTGTGTTTTTTGATTATAACATCCCACATCCCACAACCCTCCATTTTCCCCTTCCTTTTTCATTTGATTCTATTATTTTTTCATGTGTGCAAGTATACATTAGGGTTTTGAAGAAGGAGCAATCATAGAGTGACACATAATGATGATTGAAATTTATTTAGGATGCATAAAAAACCAAGAAGACCTCCCATAGCCAATCCCAAAAGTTTCAAGGCTCCTATCCACAAAATGGTGATATTATAGTGCCCTTTTCCATTAGCATACCATAATATAGTCTAACTAACTGTGCTATTGACATGAGACAAGTGGAAATCCAATTTTAAAATTAAGGTACTGCTCACTGTTCCTTTGATATTTTCCAACACTACCATCACCCAATGATACACATTTAATTGTAAATAAGTTGATATTTTCCTTTACACTTGATATTTAGGGTAAATCAATTATATTAGTTATTTTCAATATTTATCTATATTTACCCCCTTTACTCTAGCTATTTATCAATCTAAGAGTTGCTATATTGATTCCAAAAAAGATAAAATAATATATATTCTAAAAAACCCTAGTCCCTTCATGCTTGTTTACTTATTCAGATTAGGCCTTGCCTATGTTATAATAACTTGTTTGAGGATAAATAAATTAAATATGGAGAATTAACTAGAAACCACTAATGACTCTAATCCTATGGATTTGTTATTATCTATAAACTCCATCCTTTATGCATATGATAATGAATAAACTATTATCCAAACATTAATAATGTTAATTACATACATGAAGAATACAATAATGAAGGAATGGATTATGACTATGAATATCAAGAGGATTGGTGTAATAATGAAGACTACATTGAATAATAAAATGAATACACTAATTTTGTAGTAGAAGATCCTACTTCCCCTACTTTTTCTTCCCATTATTCTTTCAATCATACATTAGAACAAGATGAGTAAAATAACAATGGATATATTGATATTCCTAACTTATATAATGAACTAAAAAGTGAATATTTTCTCTCTAATACACCTTGTTTATATCTAAAATTTTCCACTACACTTCATCTCATTAATAATAATAAAATACAAAGGCATAATCCCTACATAGAAATGACAAAAGAGTGTGAAATTCCTTCTCTCTCTAGAAATGGCATAAGAATGTGTAAATCCTTCTTTGTTTATAAATGACAAAATAATGTGAAATTCCTTGTTTCCTTAGAAAGGAAAAAGAAAGTGAAATTTATTCTATTTAGTAACGTCAAGAGAAAGTGAAATCATTCTTTCTCTCTTTAAATGAAAAATAGTGAATTTAATTCTCTCTCTAGAAGTGGAAAAATAATGTGAAATTCCTTCTATCCCTATAGAAATACTAAATGGTACAAACACATGCAATGATTATTTCTCTTCTCTTTGAATACAATGTCAAAATATATCTTCAAATGAGTTTTTTATTGAAATAAAATGTGATGGACCTCCACGTAATGACAATGTATTTATATTCAATGATACATATTCAAGAATGTGAATCTATGTAAGATAATGCTACACAAGAGTGTTATGACTCTTATCAACCTATGCCTAGTTTAAAAAAAAAATAATGCCTAGACCTTCTTCACCCATTCACAATAGTGTACCTATGGTAACTTACAATAATAAGATTCAACCATTGAATGAATCTCTTAAGGATATTAACATTCCTTCCCAAGAATTCATATCATTAATGCATGTTGTGGGTGCCTTGAAACACAAAATGTATCATCTAAACTTAGAAAGTAAAGTGTATCATGCTTGGGTTAATTCTAATGTTATATATAGAAAACCAATTATGTGTAATATTAAAAATGCACCATTACTTGGTAACTTATGCCTAAATTTTATATCTTTGATGTAAGTAGTGATCCATATCTACAGCTCAGATAATTTAAATATTTTATGGACAAATATGATGGTAGTCTAATTTTTCTAAATGCATTTCTAAAAAAAATTATTGGAAATGCTTTGCATTTATTTCATTCTTTTCCTAGTGAATCCCTAAATTCTTATTATGAAGTAGAAGAGACATTTTTAATACCATAAATTCATAATAAGGGACAAAAAAATAAATATGAATGTTTACATTATCTTCATCAAGGAAAATTAGAGCTAATTTGTGATTGCATTTTATGAATCATGACTTTTATGCACCATTCGATATATCAACCAATAGATTTAGAAACAAAATAAATATTTTGTATTGGCCTCATCTATCCTCTCAAAGTAAAGGTTATTTATTGCACCTGTGATTAATTTAAAGATATTTGTTAGAAGAATTACACTAGAAAAAGAATTGGATTCTAAACCAAATTCAAAAAAGGCACACAAAGACATTAATCTACACCAAGAAGTTCTACCCAAGGAAGCTAAGGCAACTATTCCACTTGCTAAGGATTAGATTATGATCAAATAAGGTTAAATAAATGTTGGGTTTATTTTTATCCTTATTTACACACAACTAATTAATAGTCATGTGTCTAGAAGAAGGGAGAAGCCAACATGCTATCACACTGGCATATCACATGAGTGACCTTGCATATTCACCTGTTGCACACAACCTAGACCTATTCTTATCAATTATGTCACATGATGGTGAATAGACAAATATTACTTAGGTGCTTGATTTAGCACATTTAATCAGTTTTATTACAAACATCATTCTAAAATTATCCATTTGATGAATTCACATAGTACACGTACTTATCTAATATAATAATAGTAGAATTAACACAAAATAGATTCAACACATCAAGATTCACAAAGTATTAGTTCCATTAATCTCATTTGATAAAATTATAAAGTTACTTCATTCAGTACACACACTTTATCTAACTCTCTATCTTGATAGAAATAACACATCTACATTCAATAATGCTTTATAATCAAATCTAAAGGGGGTATTTATACATAAGTGAATCCCTTCTTTGGTTGCTTCATTGATACATTATAGATGACAAGCCAATGACTATTTAAGAAAAAGAATTCATATTAACCAGGCCCAAATGCCCTTATCTACTCTCTCTATGCTAGATATTTACTTTCATGTTACTCTTACTTTACGAGTCGGTTCTAGATTCACACTCCTATTAATCTCTAGTGCTTTTGTGAACTGATTTGTAACTGTCTCCACTTTCTACACCCTTGTCCTAGTTTTTCACTTTGTAAGTCCTATGTTTTATGCTCATTCTCCATTTCCTTATCTTTCACAACATACCTACCCACACCAAGGTCTTCCACACTATTCTCCCATGTTTATCTCTTATGCATCATTCTCTCCCATGCCCTTACATCTTCATCCTTATAGCTCAAAAATACCTAGAATATATTACAAAATTTGGGGCCAACATCACCCCTAACTAAAACAAAAGTACATCCCAAACTATGCTATAGTTTTAAATAAATTTTTTTTGGGGCCCACATACTTCACATAACACCTTAGCTTATTCCACTTGTTAAAGTACATTTGAATATTAGAAGTAATAACTTCCACTTCATCCTTTAATCTTTTCATCTCCTTGGGCTGCTCTAAAAACCTACCAGCTTGAGTTGTCAAAACCTTAAGCTGAGCAGTTGCATCTTTGTGAGCATCATTGAGGGCCCCAAACTACATCAAAACCTATCCTTGAATCACCAATAAACTAACATTAAGCTACTGTTAATGGGTGATTATTTGTTTTTCCACTTCTTGAATGTCTTGGAAAACTTTTACATGCTGAGCCTTATCATTGATGTTTAATGCATTCTCAACCAATTATTAGTATTATTGTTCCTATGATAGCAGTCGCACTTCTAAAATTTTACATGGCCATGCCAAGTTGATAAAAACCCCATCAGTGATGGGAATAGTGGTACTTAGTTTAAAAAAAAAATTATGGTAGACATCCATGCCCTCAATGAATTGCTTAGTTGCCCATAACTTCTTCTATTTAGGATCCACCATGTTTTTACATTTCTTTAGCAAGAGGTCCACAAGTATCTCCATTTTTGTTAATGGATTCACCAGTAATGGTAATACCATCTATGAGAATTGGTTCATTCCTCAATATTATTTGTCAAAGCCCCAAAGTCCTAATTTGATCTATTTCGACCACATCTAGTTAGTGCTTGAGTTCTTCAATTTATTCTTCAAGTTTGTGCCTCATTTCATGTTCTTCTTGGTAAAACCAGATGACATAATGTTTATATAAAATTTGGCCCATGTTATCTCTATTGATAATGATTTTCCTAGAAACCTCTAGGGTAAACTTGATGAGGGTTGTACCTTCTTGCATTGGAGATCAATTTGTGGGACTTCCCCAAAACATGTATAGAACACCTACCACCTCTAGCCTTATGTTAGTGTTAGCCTTTGGAAGCTCAAAGTGTTCTTTATCATGATATAATTACATAAAAAAATACATCTCATGATAAGTTTGTTCCACAAACTCATGTTAAGGAAAATAACCCCATACTTTCAATTACTTGTTTGGTGTGTCCTATTGGAACATAATGTGAATGGGAGCTTCCTGATTCACTTGTTACTTTTTATCTACCTCCTACATAGGTTCCTTACCCTTTTGAGGGTCATGTTATAGATAAATAACTTTGGGAATCTTTTATTATTGTCTATTGGTATTGGTGCTAAGGTATTTTATGTTGGGGCCTTTGTTTCTATCTACTTCTTTAACTTTTGGACTTTTAATGTCCATTTTTTATTCGATAACATGTTTCATTTACTGGGCCCAGTAGCTTATTCTTTACTAGGATTAGGAGTGGGATCCTTTATAGGTTGTGCATCTAGATATACTTCACATGTGTTTAGAATAACCACTTGGGGTGCTTCATGCTCTATCTCTACTTAAGAGTGTCATATTTCTATTTTATGGGTACCCCCTGGCTCTTATTGGTGATGAGGTTCACCTTTGTTATTTGGGATCGACCCTGAGTTATTACTCCTATGGGCTAATTACAATAGTAGCCTTTGGTCTTGGCTTCTTATCCTTCATTTTCGCCATTACTTCATTGCATGTGTGTGATTAAGGGGGGAATAATTATTTTTCTACTTCTTGAATTTTTAATGATTTATTCTAGGGTATGAGCATATAGAAAATCATCCATATCTACCCTTACACAACTATCTTATAGGGGGTAATATCAATCTTATCAGTCTCATGCCTCTCTATATGTGAGTGCATCCTTGGGTAGGCATAAATATTGTAAAGAGTGTGTATCTCAATATCAATCTTTTCTACATCAATATTTATAGGGTGCACATCCTTAATGCTATTCATAGAGTCCATGAAATATGTGGTAGTGAATATGTAGGGTAGTTTGAGACATGGTGACAAGTTTTTATTGGTTTCCATCTAGATTCACATGAGGTAATATTGTTAATTTACAACAAACACAATATAAGTTCCCATTTATACGTGTAACTCTTTTGTTATGTGTCATTCATTCTTGAATGCCTCCCTCATGACATCAAACCAACCCTTCATTTTTGCTTTGTAAGAGGGTGTGATTGCATTGAGGCATGAAAATTATTTGAACCTTTTAGCAAAGGAATTATGATTTGATGGGTACACCCACTTTAGTTCTTAAAATATTTTGAGACACCAATCTCATAAAAAACTATTAGCAATAAAATTACTTCCCAAGGAAAATTATGGTTAAGCAGATGATGCACCTTTTTAGCATCCTATTCAATTTTATCAGCAAAGTATAAAGATCAATTGTACTTTGCTCCCTTGGCCATTTAGTTGGTGACATATAGGTGGACCATATATACCTCCTTCCACCTATATATGCCTCCCATCTTGGTCATGGCCAAGTACACAACTACTCAAATTATGAGATTTGTTAGGCTCATGATGTACATGGCATGACATTCCTTTTTATATTAAAGTACTACCATCATTTTATTAATTGACTCTTAATCCTAAAGATTTTCACTGACATCAACTCTAGAATAAATTAACCCTATTACTTAAATGATATGTTTAGGGGTAATTCTCATTCTATGCCCAACAAAATAAAGGTAGTCTTCATGAATGCTGAAATTATAAAGTGAATCACCTCCTACGGTTTTCCAAAATAAGATAGTCATAAGAGTTGGAGCACCCCTACATCTTTCAGTAAGTTTTAGACCATGAGATCTCATTCCTAGTGTTTTGGAGCTCCACCTAGTAGTACCATTGCAAGTTGAGGTCATTTCTAATGTAGTGATGATTGTAATCAAGGACTCGACAAGTGAAAAACTTAGACTCCCAATCATCTGTACATAGAACTATCTCTAGGTATTGCATTTACTCAATAAAAATATGAGAGGGTAGTGTTTTAGCAACCTTATTTACTATGCATACCATTTTTGGTGCCTTTCGACTAGATGTCTCTTCTACCAACTTTATGGGGTCCTTGCCTTATATGATGTATTCACTAAACCATTATTATTGAATATAAATGAGGCTTCCCCCTTTTATACCCTTGTATTCTTCTACTTTGATAATAGCAAGAAGTGGATCTATTTTAGTATCTTTATATTTTGGTCACATCACCAATTGAGGTCCCCTAAGGTTAACACATAATTGACCAATTTTCCTAAACAAATACACTTTGATTCCTTGTTATACGCTCAAAATACTTTGGCTTCCTACAATATCCTCTAATGGCATAGTTAATTCTTACAACTTATAAATTTTCTTTCTCTCACTTGCATGGATGCATTTCCACTACTCTTTTCTTTAATGCTCATCACTCCAATCTCTAACTTGCTTTTATAAATAAGAGCACTATATAGATGCCTTATTTCTACTTGTTTGAGCTCTACAATTCTCAAGTTTTCAATAGTACAAAATGAAAATGGGAAGCCTCATGCTCTTTTATAGTCTATCCCAAATTTTCATATTAACTCCTCCATGATGTCATCCATCACTTCAACTATTTAATGATTTAAATGACTTACCTTGGTGTCTATTTGGCATGCTTGACATTTATACCACTCCATCATTAATAGCTGTATGTCCCATCCTTTTTACCTTTTTTGGAGTGTATGCTAGCTATAATAATTAAAATTTACCATTTTAATTATGGGAAACCACCTATTTTTATTTTAAAGCATTTTTATAACTATATTTCCTTTGACATCTTTACTTTGCATTTCTGGGTTATGCTCCCCCCTTTTCATGCTTCTTTCATGCACCTCCTTCATGTGCCTCCTCTTGCACACTTATTTTACATACCTATTTCATGCATCTCCTCTTACACAATTATTTTATATACCTCATCTTATATGCATTTAGCTTAAGTAGCTTATCCATCCTTAAAACCTATCCCACATTAAAATCTATGCATGGTCCTCCATGTCATATCTCAGTGAAATTCATTTCAAGAAAGGAAGAAAAATAGAGTTCTAAATACCAAAAGGGCATCAATGTGAGAAAGAAATACAAAAGACATGCAAATAATGGTGCACTTATTTAAAAATGAAATAAAGTCCTAGACTAACTTAATGGTATATGCCTTATTTATTGAATTGAATAATTGTATAGAATGGTAGGGCTAGAGCTAACTACCATTGAAATGGCCTGGTACGAATTGGCCATCTAATCTTTTCAATTTATAAGTGCTTATTTGATGGATAAGATGAAAAATAAATATACAATCCCACTAGATCTATAACTTACTTGAATGTCACATAAAATTTGAATAATATATTAGGACATGCATATTAGGATGAATAACTTTGGTTTTGACATGTCGATCATGCCAGGTTTTTGATTTTGCTATTCAACTCCTTAGCTCTAGTAGGTGAGAAAGTGTGTTTCATCTAACTGAATTAGAGTGTCTAAGCATGATTTTAGGGACTCTTCTCATCTAATCTACCAATGTGCATAATACATAGAGAGGACACAAGGATCTCCACTGGTAAGACAACTTCAGTGCCAAAGACAAGATTAAAAGGAGTACTATTATTCAACCTTTTGTATTTGGTCTGATATTCCCCTAAGACTACAAAAACTTGATCATACTAATTAGTAAGACTAATATTGTAAATCTTGTTTAGTGTATGATCCAAGATCTTATTAAAGGATTTAATAGTGCCATTAGTTTGGGGGTGCTATGGAATGGTCTTATGATGCCCAATCATGAATTTAGCCAAGAGGATGTACATTATTTCATTGAGAAAGTGAGTGCCATGACCACTTGTTAAAATTAAAGGACATCCATACCTTTTGATGATATTTTCCCATAGAAATATGGTGGTGGTTGTAGTAGTGTAATCAGGTGTGGGTGTTACTTTACCCTAATACATGAGATAGTCAGTGGCAGTAATGATGTAATATGAACCAATCTATCACATAATTGGTCAAATGGGACAAAAAAATCAATATCCCATTTTAAAAATGGTTCATGAGGAAGTATGGTATGAAGAGGCATATAATCCCTTTGGTTTGGTTTACCTACACACTGAAAGATATCGCATTGGTATGTATAAGCTTTGGCATCTTTGAATACGATGGGCCACCATAACCTTGTTAGTATAACCTTTTGTGTTGTTGCATCACTAGTATAATGTCCTTATATAACACCCTCATGGACCTCTTGAAGTAATTTCATGCACTCATGATATATTACACACCTTTGTAGTACTTCATTCTAGCCAAGTTTGTATAGGTCTTCACTAATAAGCTAAAAAGGGGTAACACATATAACTAGCTGATTTTTATCATGTGGTAAGTCTGTCTGATGCAGAGCTTATTGTAAGAAAATTCAAAATTTACTCTAATTATTTTGATATATGCTAACTTAAAAAAGTTTTACATTAGGTAAATCATCCCATATTATCTTTGATGGTTCAACAGATTGAACATGTGAAAGATTGTTGGGTCTAAAATTAACTTTACCTAGTTTTATGACCGTAGAGAACTATAACTATTAGAAGAAGATAATCCATTAGTAGATGTACCCATGTAAAAATTGATTAGTTACCAAGTAATTAAGTGTTTCATGATACATATAAAAGATGAATGGGGTTAGTAATAAATATTGACAAAACTTATAAAGTTCTTAAACCATAGATAAGGCCTCATGGTCTGTCATGGAGTAGTTTTGTTCCACTGGTGTAAGCTTGGGTCTAGAAAAATAAATAGGATGATCAAGGTTTCCCTTATGGGGTTATGCTAGGATAGTGTCTAATACCATCCTTGAAGCATCGACATGCACATGAAATCGCTAGTTCTAGTTTGGGAAATGGAGAATGGGTGCAATCACCAATTTCTCTTTCAGGGCCTCAAACACTTATTGGTATTGATCCATCCATAAGAATAGGCCATTGTTCTTGTGTATTTATTCAATTAGGGTGACTATTTTAGCATAACCTTAAATTAACTTTTGAAAGTACCTTGTGTGACCTAAGAAGGTGCAAACCTCACATTGAGTGGTTGGATTGGGAGTTGAACAATGATCACAATTTTCGCTGGATCCACCAATAGTCCATCCCAACAAATAATATGTCCCAATAGAATCCAAAATTGGGTGGAAAATATGCACTTATTTAGATTTAAGTAAATCTAAAATTGGTGGTTATAATTGAACATGAGGCACAAATTATCATATGGTCATGCATTAAACCATACACGATCTAGTCATCTAAGTACACTTTAAAGGAACTTATAGATGAAATGTTTAAAATATTCCACTCAATGTATGAAAACATAACTGATGCATTATTGATGCCAAAAGGCATAACACTATATGCAAAATAACCCCATTTAATTGTAAAATTTATCTTCGTCTTGTCTTCTTCAGTAATTTGGACTTGGTGATGGCTAAAAAATCCATCAGTGAAGGTGTAGATCTCACACTTAGAAACACCTAAAATTTATTTGGTGAAAGGCATTGGGAAAGGGTCTATTACACATATTGCATTGAGTATCCTGTAATCCACACAAATTCAAATGTGACCAACCTTTTGATGCTGAACATAGTTAGACTAACCCATTCATATTCATCAATGGGAGTAATTATTGACCAAATTTTACTTTTAGTCAAATGAGGTCAACCCCTATCATTTTAAACTTTTTAAAAGGTTTAAATATATCCTATGAGCTCTCATATTGTTCTAAATATTTTGTTTAGCCATGTCCTAGTCTTGGTTAAAGTTCTTCCCTCTTGAATTAGCCTAGTCAAGGAAAGTCAACCTTGGTCAAATAGGGTCAAACTTAGTAAAAGGATTGAAATATGTGATTTTGGTCCTAATTTGGTTTCTAATATGTTTTAAGTCCTTTTTATGAAATTTATTTGCATCTCCCACTTTCAATGTGCAAAAAAGAGCTTGTAGGCCCACTTTGGGCTAGATTCAAGGACTTGTACGAATGGAAAGTGGAAACATGTCAGATCTAAGTAGAGAATAAATGTGGAGAAGGTTAGAGAGGGTTAGTGAATGGTTTTTAGTAGGCTAGATTCAGTTACAATCAAGAAAGGTGAGTTTCTCCTTATTTTGAGGGAGTTTTTGGCACTTGTATAACTCCCATGATCATGTATGTAGCTAAAAATGTGGGTGGGGTGTATCTTCAACTCTCCAAATCCATTTAAATGCCAAAAATTCAAGGAAAATCCAAAAATTTTCTTCTATAACTCATTTTCCCTTTTTCTCCTCTTGGCATACAAAGAAGGCTCAACTTCAAGCACTTGGTATGGAAGGTACAAGTAGATTTGGAAGGAGTGCTTATATAGGTAGATTTTAATCTGAATTTAATTCATTTTCATAATATGAGTTTGTGTTTTTGTTCCTCCTCCTTTATGAACAATCGTTAACAATCCAGGCTATCTAATGTAGAATTGCATCCAAGAGGGGTAGAATTATGAAACTATTTTTGAGTTTCAGAGGTCCTTCGAGCTATATGATATTTATGAGATGTTTTTAGGCTGAAATAAATCTCTATCCATGATGTTTTAATAGCTAACACTTCACCTTTTAATTACTTGTGAAGAAGTCTCTTATAGTGCTTGTTTCATGAGAATTTGTAAAGTTGAGTGTAGGTCTTGTTTTTTTCTAATGTCTAAGGAAATCCATAGAGGTTTAAACTTGTATAGATCTATGTTAGAAACATGTTTCATTAAATTCCATTGAAAAAAGTAGTCAGTTGCCAAGTTTCCAAGTTGCCTTTCCTTGTTTATGCCTTGTTATCAAGTGTATATATAGTTAGCTTCTACAGGGGTATTAGGGAGATTGTACAAATGAATAAAGACTTTGGAATGCATGGTAGTATCTATTTTGTGCCTTAACACTCCCCACTATTCATAATTCTCATGCTATGAAGGTCTAAGGTGGTATATGAGTAGTTTTAACCCCAAGGAGTAGTTATTACATTTTTGGGCTCTCCGTCCCAAAATGTCCAAAATAGTGATCCTGAGGCTTTTGTGGATAAATGTTGTTCATGGTGGAATAATATTTTCCCATTTTTCATGCCTTGACCTTATATCCCTATGCACCTAGTATGACTATGTCAAATTTGAGGGCTAGAGGATAAATGGAGGTCATCCCCTATCTATACATAGGGTACACAAGATAATGAGGGGAAAGTCTCAGTCATAGGCACAAAATATGGTATTCAAAATATAGAATTGAATCTAAATGTTTGTCATGTAATGGTATAATTTAGTAAATAGGTATTTAAAGACATCCAACACACCTTGTGGGGGTTATTAGCCATCAAAACTACCTACAACAGGTCTAGGAATGGGCATACACAGTTATCTTGGCAGTAAGTTGGGTGTTAAGTTGTAGAACTTCTTTGAAGCTTTTATGAGGATGCATATGATTCAAGGAGAAGTGAATTACAAGATGGGCATGATATAACCAAATACAACATGGAATAGACCTAAATACTTGTCAAAGTACCTCAAAATAGGGCAGGCTGGGAGTAACACAGTTAGAGGAGGTAAAAGTGTGAACTCAGTCTGAAATGGGGTGAACTGTGAGCTCAAATGGAGTATGTAAATGGTAAAGTGAAGGTAGTGTGAAGTTATTACCATATGATAATATTGTTTACCCCATTTTGGGGCTTAAACATATATCAAAAAAATAATTTATAAGCTTGAATAACCACTTACAGTCAGTATTAAGGGTTAGTCTCAGTCAAGAACAAAGGGTGATGTTTGGAGCTCAAAGGGAATATGATAATAGGAAACATGATTATAAAATAGTGATAAAGGATATAATATATTTTTCATAACCTTATATAATCCAAAAGTTTTCTTTAGAAACCCAAAAGCTTGTAGAAGAGGTGTCTCAGTTCGTACACTCAGCGTTAGTGAAGATTGCATGAAATGAATCCATTTGAAGCATGAGACAAAGTGTTTGAATAAGAAATAATATATAAATTTGTGGAATATGTTTTTAACATAAAAAATGATCCTTAAAAGTCCCAACCATGCTCAAAACCATTCTTGAAACCTCCAAGTACAATCTAACCCTTCCTACCCTCACAGTCCTGCACCTTCAAAAAGTCTACCTTGTAAATTTGGAGAGTTGAGGTGTCAAATGGAGGATATAACAGATAAAATTTGGTAAATATTACCATTATTACCTATATATGATTATCCAATAATTATTTTTCCAATATTAATAGGGAAAACTCCACTATTTTATCTCAGAATAGGGTCACTTTTAGTGTGCAAGAACGTGCCAATTTTGAGAAAATTGATGAAATATTGGACCAAAAGGTTAGGAAGAGAAATTTATTGATTGTATAATAAGGAAGGGACCTAAATAATAATATTTCATAATACTTAAAGTAGTTATAGGTTTACTATGTTAATGAGGATAAAGGGTTCCATGCGATCAACTTTCTATTTCAAGGGATAACTATTCGATGTTGGTCTACTCATTGGTAACAATTAGATACATGGGAAAAAATATGTGTATCCATGATTAATTACTTCCACCATGATATCCATGTTTACACCACTTTGAGTTATGGTGCTATTTCTTCTTTGGAAGAACATATAACACAATATAAAATCCTTTGGAGTGTTGATGAAACATTTTTACCAGAATTATTATGTGTACATGAATTCTATGGCACTCTACATGCCTAAGTTAGGGTGTGGTACATTCAAAAATAAATTCATAGAGACATAAATACATTATAACACATCAAACATAGTCTACTTGACACATTTACATTTTCTTCACCATATACAAATTTGAATTTATCTCTACAAACAATTCCTCATGTAGTTGTGGGCGATTGGGAATTAGTTAAATAATGAATAAGGAACATGTATGGTATAAATAAGGATAATTTTGAAATATTAAAATAACTTGATACTCCTACCATGGTTTCATTTTAATTTGAATATCAACCAGACCATGCACATATAGAATATATATGAAAGGGTAAGCAAAAGGCTATGTACCAAGTTGATGAGGATAGTAGTTTTGATCCACTAGATCCATCATTCCAAAAGATAAATATACATATAAAATTTGGGGCATGTGATTTAAAATATATGATGCATTCTAATTAGAAACTATATTTTTTGCTGTTCCAAATGGTTTAGCAGAACATTGTAATAGATGATGCATTGAAACTATCCACTGTGGGAAATTATTGGTCTGATGTTGAGATAACCAAAATATTTGAAATAATTCATGAATATTAGGAAATTTTCCCATGTAAATACATGGATATGAAATTAGTGCATCCATAATTTGGTAATATGCACATTAAGCTGGTTAAAGGTGCTCGATCAATGAGGAAATGACCATATTAGATGAACCCTAATAAGCACATTCAGGTGAAAGAAGAAATTGATAGCATATTGTGTGATAGAGTTATTATTTTTGTCACTTTAATGAACATAATTGAGGAGATAGTACTAAATTCTCCTCATTAAAGTGGCACAAAGGAACCACTCGAAGGATGTGGGTATCCCTATCATGGAGTGGATCTCTAGATTAGGGGCTAGCTCCCCTTGATACATCATTTAAGCTCTTGATCCTATTTATAACAACCTTTTGGGTGGAAAATGGTTAATAATAACATGAATACAACCTAAAAAATATAGGTGATACACTAAATTATTTTTATGACTTCCAACCAATTTGTATTCCACAATTAAAACCAATGGAAATAACTAGACATACACTTTCCCAAATCTATGTCTTCTTGCATCAATATTACATTATGGGGTCCTAGATGATATGTAAGGTTAGGAGGACTAGAAAAGTGGTATTGGGTGACACTAATGAAAATAATAATCCCTTAAACCATAAACATATCTTGAACACTTCACATGCCTTGCAAGAAGAGACTAAAAATAAGTGAAAGAATGATGGACAAAGCTAAGGAATCCATAGTCTTCACTAAGCAAAATCCAAATTCAAGTAGAGAAAACCATGAATATATATTATAGAGGTAAATACTTAGTAATTTTATTGATCATAAGGTATAAAATTGAGCCAGGCTTTTCCATACTCTGGTGGAGCATGAATACAATGCCAAAATGGCCAACTCTTATAGAGTTTGAGAGAAGGAGAGAGAGATAAGTCCAAGGGTCACTTGGACATGTGTCCATATAGAAAATGGAGTTAAATTTGAATGTGAAAGATGGATGAGGTGAACCATGCCAATTTATGAGGTACACTTGTTAAGTCAGATCACAAGGAAGGTGAAAGTGGCACAAAACTGCCAATTTTACATAAGAAACTGCCTACTTGAGTAGGCTTCGAAAACTCCTATTTTCTCTATAAAACCTAAATTTTGATGATTTTATAGGATAGGAAGGATTATAAAAAATACCATCCATTCATTGGTCTGGTATTTGATCATTCCTACTATTGTGGACATGCACAATCATCTCAGGTAGTTTTTAAAAGATCCCTTTCCATGCACCCTTACCACTTGGCACCCCAAACCTTCAAAACCTAAAAACTAATTCATGAAAAAGGGGGAATGGCACCTATCAAAGTATCCAATACCATTAATTTCAAGAGTAATCCTTTAAAATCCCCCCCTAATCACTTTTCACCACTTTCCCAAGTATTCACTATTTTGGTGCACTGGACTGGCTGAAAGGGAGAGTCTTGTTGGAACACTTATAATGTGTTTCATGAGGTGAGATGCATTTTGGGAGTTAGATCAAGTGTAGATATTGTCCAAAAATTGTTTAATCTCCTAACTCCTTTTATATCTCTCCCACCACTCAAAATTTCCAAAAAAAATCCTAGTTTTCCCTTGTTTTATACAATTCCATACAAGAAAAGTACATTTGTGGAATCCTATGATAGTTCTCTACAACTTTCCTTTTATACATCTAGTCTAATTCACTCATTTGAGTTCACTTCTAGCTTGATTTCCTCCTTTGTGTTAGGAATCAAGGTTTAAAAGGGTTTTTAATGATATATACTCTTAAAATTTGTTCATAAAGGATAAAAGTTGGAGTCATTTCTAAATACCACTGAGGTATTCTTAGGGATCCTCCCTAACTCCTCTAAACATCTCTAGATCCCATGCAAAAGCATAAGAAAGTTTTGAGCTCTTAAATTTGACATTGAAGCTATTTTCAAGTTATTTTCCTCTACAAAATAAAAGTTCATACACCTCTAAATATGACCTACCAACATGTTCAAACCATTTGAATATCTCAACAAGGCCCCAAAATGAAAGTCACCCCTATTTTGGAGGAAGGATCATACCTTGTCAAGCAGCCTGCTTGCCTTTTGAGACCCAACTTGAGATTACCCTAGATTTATTTGACCTATGATGGCTCCAACACATCCCTTGTGACCCTAAAAATATGTTCCAATCAATTGGAAGCCATTAAAAATGCAAAAAATTCAAATAACCCCTAGTTGGGCTTTTAGGCCTAAGGATTCCTACTAGGCATGCATGCAAACCTCCTAGGTTGGAAAAAATTGTACAATTATAGACATTATAATAAATTTTTATAGGATTTTTTATGTCTCTTCTAGATTATCTAATCAATAAATTTCCCTTCCTAACCTTCTGGTCAAAGATTTCATCAATTTTCTCAAAATTGACACCTTTATGCACACTAAAAGTGACCCTATTATGAGATAAAATAGTGGATTTTTTACCTATTTATATTTGAAAAATAATGATTGGAGAGTCATATATATGTTTTAAGGGTACTCTGTACCAAATTTTAGCTCTTAACTCCTCCAGTTGACACCTCAACTCTCCAAATTTGCAAGGTAGACGTTTTGAAGGTGCAAGACTGCGAGGGTAGGTGGGGTTAGATTATATTTGGAGGTTTAAAGAATGTTTAGGAATTTGAGCGGTAATTTTTTATGTGAAAAAACTATTAAAATATTTTATATCTTATTTATTAATCAAACACTTTGTCTCTTGCTTCAAATGGCTTCATTTAATGCAATCTTCACTAAGGCCGAGTGTACAAACTGAGACACCTCCTCTACAACCCTGTGGGTTTCTGAAGGAAACTTTTGGACTCCAAAAGTTTATGAAAACTATATTATATCCTTTATAAATCTATTTTCATCGTGTTTCCTATTGTCATATTCCCTTTGAGCTCCAAAGATCACCCTTTGTTCTTGACTGAGACTAACCCTTAATATTGGCTGTAGGTGGCTATTCAGGGCTCTAAATTACTTTTTTGATATATGTTTAATCTCAAAAATGGGGAAAAAATATTATTATATGGTATTAACTTCAAATTACCTTCACTTTACCATTTACATACTTCATTTGGGCTCACAGATAACCCCATTTCAAACTGAGTTCACATTTTCACCTCCTTTGACTGTGTTGCTCCCAACCTACCCTATTTTGAGGTATTTTGACAAGAATTTAGGTCTATTACATGTTTTATTAGGGTCTCTCATGGAAAAATTATAATTCACTTCTCCTTGAATCATATTCAACGTCCTAAAATCTTTAAAGAACGTCTACAACTTAAAACCCAACTTAATACCAAGATGACTGTGTATGCCCATTCCTAGGCCTGTTGTAGGTTGTTTTGATGGCTAATAACCACAAAAATGTGTGTTTTAGGTATTTAAATACATATTTACTAACTTAAACCACTACATGACAAACATTTGGATTCAAGTCTATATTTTGAATACCATATTTTGTGCCTATGACTGAGACTTTCCCCTCACTGTCCTGTGTACCTTGTATATGGACATGGGATGACCAAGAAATTTCATATGCCTTTTCATGGGATCTAGATATGTTTATAGGAGTTATGGAGGATCACTAATAATCTCTTAGTGTTATTTAGAAAGGTCTCCAATGTCTGCCCTCTATGAACAAATGTTAAGAGTCTATATCATTAAAAACCCTTGTAAACCTTGATTCCTGACCCAATGGTGGAAATCAAGCTAGAAGTGAACTCAAATAAGATAATTAGACTAGGGGTATAAAATTAAAGTTGTATAGGAATATCATAGGATTCCACACATGTAATTTTATTGTAGGAAATTATAAAAAATGGGGGAAAACTAGGCTTGTTTTGGCCATTTTGAGTGGTGGGAGAGCTACAGAAGGAGTTAGGAGATGAAACAAGTTTTGGAGAAAATATATACACTTTATATAACTAAAATAATTAATATAAACTAATTTAAAACATTATAAGTGTCCCAAATAGACTCTCCCTTTCAGCCAGTCTAGTGAGCCAAAATAGTGAATACTTGGGAAAGTGGTGAAAAGTGATTAGGGGGCCCTTTTAAAGGATTTATCTTGAAATTTATGGTATGGGAGAATTTTAAATGTGTGATTAAAAATTTTTCATGAATTTATTTTTATTTTTTGAAGGTTTGGAGTGCCAAGTGGTAAGGGTGCATGGAAAGGGGTCTTTTGAAAACTGCCTGAGATGATTGTGCATGTCCACAATAGTAAGAATGATCACAGACCAGAACAATGAATGGATGATGTTGTTTATAATCCTTAATACCCTATAAAATCATCAAAATTTAGGTTTTTTAAGATAAAATAGGAGTTTTGGAAGGCTACTCAAGTAGGCACTTTCTTGTGCAAAATTGGCAGTTTTGTGCCACTTTTCACCTTCTTTGTGATCTGATTTGACAAGTGTACATCCTTAATTGGCATGGTTTACCTAATCCCTATTTTATATGAAAATTTAACTCCATTTAATATATGGACACATGTCCAAGTGACCCTTGGACTTCTCTTTCTCTCTCCTCTCAAACTTTATAAGAGTTGGCCATTTTGGCATTGTTTCATGCTACACCAGAGTATGGCTAAGACTTACTAAATTTTATACATTTTGATCAATAAAATGACTAATTTTTTACCTCTATCATATCTATTCATTTTGTTTTCTACTTGAATTTGGATTTTGCTTAGTGAAGACTATGGATTCCTTAGCTTTGTCCTTCATTCTTTCACCTATTTCCAGTCTCTTCTTGCAGGGCATGTGAAGTGTTAAATATATGTTTATGGGTTTAAGTGAGTAGTATTTTAATTATTGTCACCCAAGACCTATTTTATAGTCCTCCTAACCTTACATGTCATCTAGGACCCCACAATGTAATATTGATGCAAGAAGACATATATTTGGGAAAGTGTATGTCTAGTTGTTTCCATTAGTTTTAAGTGTGGAATACAAATTGGTTGGAAGTCATAAAAATAATTTTGTGTATCACCTATTTATTTTATGCTTACTTCATGTTATTCTTAACCCTTTTCCACCCTAAAGGTTGTTATAAATAGGAGTAAGAGCTTAAATGATGTATCAAGGGGAGCTAGCCCCTAATCTAGATATCCACTCCATGATAGGGATACCCACATCCCTAGAATGGTTCCATTATGCCACTTGAATGAGGAGAAGTTAGTCCTATCTCCTCAATTTATTGAATTCAAGTGACAACAATAATAACTCTAGCATGTAACATGCTATCAATTTTTTCTTTCCCTAGAATGTGCTTATTGGGGTTCATCTAATATGGTCATTTCCTCATCGATCGATCACCTTTAACCAACTTGATGTGCATCTTACCCAATGACGGATGCACTAATTTCATTTCTATGTAGTTTTATGGGAAAATGTCCTATTATTCATGAAATAGTTCAAATATTTTGGTTATATCAACATCATACCAATAATTTCCCATAGTGGATAGTTTCAATGCATCATCTATTCCAGAGTTATGCTAAACCATTTGGAGTAGCACAAAATATAGTTTCTACTCAGACTACATCATATCTTTGACATCATATGCCCCATATTTTATATGTAGATTTATGTGGTCGAATGATAGATCTGGTAGATCAAAACTACTATCCCTCATCAACTTGGTACATAACCTTTCGCTTACCCTTTCATATCTATTCTATATGTGCATGGTCTGGTTGATATGCAAATTTCAATGAAACCATGGTAGGAGTATCAAGTTCTTTTAATATTTCCAAATTTTCCTTAGTTATACCATACATGTGCCTTATTCATTTTTTAACTAATGCCCAATATCCCACAACTACATGATGAATTGCTTGTAGATATAAATTAAAATTTGTATATGGTGAAGAAAATTCAAATATGTCAAGTAGACTTTGTTTGATGTGCTATCAAGTATCTATGTCTCTATGCATTTCTTGGGGAATGTACCACACCCTAACTTAGGCATGTAGAGTACCATAGAATTCATGTACACAAGAATTTTTGTAAAAATGTTTCATCAACACTCCAAAGTGTTTTGTATTGTGTTATATGTTCTTCCAAAGAAGAAATAACACCATAACTCAGAGTGGTGTAAACATGGCTATCATGGTGGAAGTAATTATGCATGGATACATATACTTGCTCCCATGTATTCAATTGTTACCAATGAGTAAACCAACATCAAACAATTATCCCTTGAAATAGAAAGTTGATCACATAGAACATTGTATCCTAATTAACATATTAAACCTCTAACTACTTTAAGTATTCTCAAACCTCCATCTGACCATGAAACCTAGGTTTTTGGTCCAACTATAAAGGTATTATAGTCATCAGGCATCCACTAATGAGGTGACCAATTTTATGGCATTAAGTGAGATTTTTAGGGGAACTTAGGTGGTTATCTAAGACACCGCAAATATGCCTTGTTAGATCATATGCACCTTGAGATCATTAATTACAAGTGACACTAGTAGTGCCAAAAATAGGTTAATCATCTTCCTATCACAAGGTTCCATCATGAGTAGGATCCACATTTTCATTTCCTTGGGTAGTGATGTTATAAATTATATTAACATCCTCATCAACATCAATAGGTTCCATAAAGGGGAGTCCTTTGGTCATTTTTTATAGGAATGATAACACACTATGTGTCATTCTCAAAATTGATATACCACTTCTTGAAATGTAAGTTATAATTGTTTTCATAACACTAAGGTTGACCCAAAAGAGTAAGGAAGTCATCACCTTCAGAAAGCTTGATCACCTCAAAATCACCTCTAAATGTGACTCCCAATATGTTTATGGTGGCATCCTTAACAATTCCTATGGGAAGTGCAAGAATCTTGTTGTCCATGACTAAGACATGAGGGGAGGGTTAAAAAATGGGTCTACCCATATTTTTCTAGGAATATTTGGTTAGAACATTAACCTCTACATCAACATGTACTAAGATGTCACAAATCATCCAACCATCAATGGACACATTGACAAAGACCTCTTTGTCACATTCTAGGTTTGGTTGATTATGGGTCTCTTGTGGTTGCACATGTTTCAAATAAAGATCCTCTAAAGGCTTTACCATTTGTTGTCATAAATAATTCTTAAGGAGAGGAATGATGTCCTAATTAAAGAAGAGTTTTCACAACTCTTAGAACTCATCATGATCTAAGTCTATGGGTATTGTATTTCTTTGCATCTCATCCCACATGTTAGCATCCTTATCCTTTAAGAAATAAATTTTACCTTGAAGTTCTCATACTAAGGCCATTATCTCATGAAACACTTCTTTCTAACATTGAACATTGGGATAATATTCAACAAGAGGTTCTTCATGCTAAACCTTTTTAGCATGTCAATTTTAAAATGGTTGAGAATGAACACCATGTGTAGTAATATTGACCTTAGGTCTAATTGGTGGAGTGGTAGGGTATGGTCTGAATTGATCATTTGGAGTTTTTATAACATTTATAATGCTGACACCCTTATGAATTCATTCTTTAGTAATGGAAACATAAAAATCAAGACATTCTTCTAGGTGATGCTCATTCAAATAAAAGGTGTAGGTTGGATAGAGTGTAGCCACATTGGTAATGGTCTAGAGAGATGAACTTATAACATATCATAGGTAGAAAATAAACTCCTACGCATCCATTTATATACCCTTGACCTCTAAAATATTAACCTCCACTATCCTCTTGGTTGTTAGCTATGTAAGTTTGGCACGTACCTCATGTGAGTTCTTCATGAATAACATTAATGACTCGATAATCATTGGTATCATGCATATATGCATCACATATTTTAAAATATAATGAAACTTTAGCTTGGGTGGCATGATAAAGCAAGGTAAAACTCCTTGCATAATGGTATTCATTGTAAATTTCACATGACTATTTTAATACAACACAAACATTCCTTCATGGATAGTTGTTCCTATTATGGCCTTCCACTTCATAGTCAACACATCACAAGCCACTATAGGTGTCATGAGAATTATTGGCCATAAGCTTTTCCAGTTGAGAAAGCATCATAGTGATTTGAGCCTTCATAAAATGGAT
This sequence comes from Torreya grandis, assembly GCA_037957365.1. NCBI lineage: Eukaryota > Viridiplantae > Streptophyta > Pinopsida > Cupressales > Taxaceae > Torreya > Torreya grandis. Next base: position 1,501,998 of record JARHVA010001399.1, on the reverse strand, counting down.
AATTTTAGTATCCATACTTCCCATGGCTTCAACATAGAGAGTGGCTTCTAGTGCTTCACATGATTCAATAAACATCTTGTGAGATAAGGCTCATCAGAACAAAATTAATAAACCTACCACAAACTAATGAGCATGCTACATCATGTTAATATCAAATTATATATTTGAAATAAGCATTTTAAAACACACATCATACATGTGCACACTCTCACTAAACTCTTACTTGATATATTTCAAGGCAACAATACTTTGCTACTAAAATTTAGGGATATCAAATCCTTAGAGAAAATTAGTCTTTAATAATTCATAACTCACAACCATCTATTGGAGATTAAATTTATGGTACCATTTATGTATGTGATCCAGTAAGTTAGTGGCAAACTGAGATACCTTTTACTTAGAATAAGTGATACCCTATGCCTGCCAAGTGAGTTCACACTTGTGAACATGTTGTACTACATTTTTGACACCTTGATATTTAGGTAAGTGAAGTGCCATCTCATGGTAAACTATAGGTACACTAGGTGGGTGTAGTGGACCTTGCTATGACACTCCTCCAATTCCTCCTGAACCCTATGGTGGAGGTTTACCAATACCTCCTATATTACTACTTAATACTCCATCTTCAATAAAATTACCATTGATACTACCTCCCACACCTCCTATAGTAATAGGTGCACCAAAGATAATGGGCATTAAGGGAGGTTGATTAGTTATTTTTGGGCCTATATTCTTACCATTACTTGAATTCGGTCCACCTGACATTCCAAGGTGAGCCATAGGTCTTACTTGTAATGGAAAAATAAAGTTTAATGGTAAATTTTTGTCTTCCACTTTTAGAGCTTCCTCTACCATCTCAAATTTAGATTCAACTTCAAATTTTGCACGATCAATATCCTAATTTCTAACAAGAATTTTGTCAAACTCAGATTCATGAGCATGCACTATGATGGGGGAATTGGGTCTATTTGTATTGGGTTATGATATCAATGTTTGTCCTACTTCTTCATCATGAACCTATGCCAATATAGGGAATAAACCCATGGTTAGAGAGTACTCACCATGCCCTTCCACCCTCTTACGCATTCTTGTGTATCTTCTAGTATCCTCACATTTTCCCCTAGGATCACTAAATCTCATAGCATTACACATGGATTCATCATAATTATGCTTCCATAGTTGTAACTATCTAACTTCCATGCTAAACTACCAATCCTATATTGATGCACACCCCTCCAATTCCACACTAGTCACACTACTCATGCATGAGAGAGTTTAACCATCCATGGGGAAGTTCTCAAGTCTAGAATCACCATAAGCTTCTTAATCTCTAAAGGTAATTGTGTGAGATACTTTCCATATGGTTCTTTCATAAATTTGAATTATGATTCCTCTAAACAAGAGTATGTAGGGATAATATATTCCAAAAAGTAGCTATTAAATGCTCCTTTCCACCACACATCTACCACATGTGTCTAAGTAGCTTTAAAATTCCCTAAGGTTGCTTGATGCTCTATTGAACAAGGATCCTTCCATCCTTAATTTATTGAATGGTCTTATGCATATGCAAAAATCCAAGAATGCGAGAGAATGGGTAATTCTATATAGAATGTTTCATATAGATAATCATATAAGTTGTGATCTACCCATGTGCAGTAGAAACTCTTGGTTCAATATGATGAAGTGTAAATTTATCCTCTATGGTAGCAACCTAGTGCTTGATGTGTTTCAATGATATCCAATCGAGCATCTTTCTACCATTGTGATAAAAAATGAAATGGGTCCCACTAACATAACTAAAATGTTGGGTATCTTTTTATCCTTAGTTTTACATGACTAAGTACTAGTCATGTGCCTAGAGGAAGGGAGAATCTAATGTGATACCATGCTGGCATATCATATGAGTGACCTCATGTGCTCACCCAAGGCATGCAACCTAGATCAGTTCCCATCGATTCTACCATGTGATGGTGATTAGACAAATATTACTTAGGCACTTGAGTTAACACATTTAATCATTGTTATTACAAACATCATTTTATAGTTAGCCATTTAATGCATTCACATAATGCATGCACTTATCTAGTATCATAATAGTAAAATTAACACCAAATAAATTCAAGACATTAATATTGATAAAGTATTAGTTATATTAATCTCATTTGATAAGATTGTAAAGGTACTTCATTTAATACACATTTTCTCTCGCTGTCTATCTTGATATTAACAATAGATCTACCTTCAACGACTCTACTAATCAAATCTTAAGGGTTATTTATACATAAGCTAACCCCTTCTTGGGTTTCATCATCAATACATTATAGATGATAATCCAATGACTATTTAAAAAAAAGAAGTTGTGGTGAGCCATTACAATTAAGTTCTTTTTTAATCAGGCCCAATGGCCCCTATATACTCTCTGTGTTAGACATTTGCTTTCATTTTCCTCCTTCTTCATGAGATGGTGCTAGATTTATGATCCCATTAATCTTTGATACTTCCAAAAGATACTTTGTAATGGCCTCCATTTTATTCACCCTTATCTTGGTATTGTGCTTTTTTAAGTCTTGCATCTTATGCTCATTCTCTGTTTCCTTGTCTTTCACAACCCACTTATCTACACCAAGGTCTTCTGTGATGTTATCCCATGTTTCTCTCTTCTGAACCATTCTCTTTTACATCATGGTCTTCCATGCTCTTTTATCACCCTTGAATCTCCATGCTTAAGGATAAAAAATCCTTTGAATATATTAAAATTTTTGGGTCCAACAATCAAGGTCTTACATAAAGGGGAAGAATAAATTTACAAAGTAGTATGCAAAGTGAATAAACCTAACTTCAATAAGTGGCAACCACTCAAGTTTAATGGTTTCAAATATTGACCACATGATATTCTACATAAATTATTGGATAAGAAGTTAATCAATCTACCTCCTAAATATTATCACCCTCCTCACTGTATTGAGAAAGTAAAAGGCAAACCATTCTAAATTTATAATATTATTAATGGACATTGCGACAAAGATTGTAATGCATTACAACAAAATATTACATAACTTGTCGTTATAGGGGTTATCATATATGGAAAATGTTACATTAATTAACAAGACCCCCTTCTCCATATTATTCTAATACTCATTCAATGAATATTGAGACATCTTAGGGTATTTTTGTGAAGGAACCATTTACCTATCAGACTTTTAAGGATGATGTTGCTAGGATAATATTTTTTTCTAGTTCACATTCTACCATGACCAATCTATCCCAAGACATTCCCATTGTGGAACCAATTGTCACTTGAGATCTAACTAGAAAATAATGTAGATAAGGAAATGTTGTGAATGATAAGGCAAAATATAATGTAGACATAATTACATATCCTTATAGACAATTATGCATACCAAAAGTGGACCAAGAATAAACAAATCAAGGGAAAATTCAAGTTAATAATATCTCAAAAAAAAAAAAAAAACTCATTTGATTTATTCCACAACAGGTTCATCAACCAGATTCGTGTCATTACACTAATTTCTTATTCCCTAGTGGGTGGGTAAATCATTGTTGAGCATCAAGAATAACACATAGTACTATGGATTAATCTCATCGAATTTATGATTATTTTATAGATGATATCTATACATATTTACATTATGTAATAATAAAAATCACATCTAATACAAGCCAATATATAAATGCAAATGCAAATAATGTGATATCAATTAACCATTACATTTATAGAAATATGTAATATCAAATAAACATAATTAAATGTGAAAATTAAAACCATATGAGACAATGCTAATAAAATTAATCTAACATAAATCAATTAACTCATCATATATAATCAGATCAAAGTTTACAATACAATATAATTTTATCACCAATCAGGACAACATCATCCAGTGTATATAAATCATCACTATTGTTATTCCTATTAGATCTAGGGGTAGAGGTTCTAGTATCTCCTATGCACCCTCACTACCAATATCTATATTATGAAATTCCTAACTACACCATAGACTACACATGCTTTTCCTATAGAACACTATAATCAGCTAGAAGATTCCTTGATATATTAGTGCTACTCTCAGGAGTGGCCACTAGTTGTCTATCTGGCTCCATCTAAAAATCATCCTGACTCACAACTAAAATAAAGGTAGAAACAATAATGCAAACAAGGTTCAAAATGGGTGCATGTACACCCACAATGTGATATACCCTCCCAATTAGTCCATTACTGAATATATCAAAAATAACGTCTTACATTAAATTATGCTACCATAGTAGCCTAATACTCATCACCTACACCAAAACATGATAGAATCACAAGATATCAACAACTTGTAAATAAGAAGTGAAACTAAAAAATAACTACATGAGTATACATATGCACTTATGTATGGCTACAAAAATAATTATATTATCCACAGGAGGGTAATGGGGGACAACTTGACCTACTCCTCAACCTTCTCCTACTCTTTCACCTCCTTCACCCCCTCCATATCCTCCTCCTTAAGTCAAGGGCATGCCAAGTAGATCTAATTTAATGAGAAAAATGATAAGACACCTCATGTTTATCCATCACTAAGTGTACTATGTAATACATCCCACATCATCCACATCAATGGTCACAAATGGAAGATCAATGTGTCCTATTGGAAAACACACTAGATCTGCACCACTAGGCCTTAATTAATTGTTGGACTAGCCTAGGTAATTAATTCACCATATGTGGATTAATAATAAAATTACAATTTTTTATTTTACTAGTTTTTTTTTATCTTAGCTTAGTTGTCTTTATCCCGCTAATTATGGGTTGTTATGTCTGAACATTTCATGTAGGGGTAGAATAGGGATAATTTACTTTATTTGCATATTCTTTTTTATCTTGTAATTTCCATCCTCTATTTGCAGATGTGATAAGGCAATGCAATTCCTATAATAATTGTTGTCACTTTTGTTTAATATAAACATCATAATTCCATAATTAATATAATTCATTCTAGTTTTTTTATTAAGATTTGGTATCAAATTAAGAGGATCTTTGAACTTGTGAGGAGTGTAGGAAGAATATAAGAGATTTTAGATGTTTAGGTGAAGCTTGAGTAAGAAGAGGATACATATATGTTACCTACCACTTCACAACCTCTACCACTATATCCACACCTTCTCTAAAATCTCCAGGGGATTCCCTAGTTAAGTTACATTGAACATTTAGGGGACCTACTATTTTTTTAGGTATTCTAGTGAGTTGCGGTCTTGGCATCTTGGATCATACAACCAAATAATTCTCCCACATTATCCAATATTTTTCATGCCATATTTGATGACATCAAGGAAAGTTTTCAAAACCAACAAGTCATTTAAGCATTCTACATTAGATTTTTGGCATTTTCTATTTGACATTATGGTATACTAGTCTATTGAGGTGTTCTGATTTGAAAAGAAGAAGCTATTTATCTACATTTGTGGCCCTCCAAAAAACTTTGGGGCACACTTATCTCCTCCAACACCATCAATTCATATTCAACTTGCAACCTCCAAAAGGACTTACCCACGCCATTTTATCTACACAGACCAAATCCCATTTTTTAAATTCACAATGTGTATTTAGCTATCAATACACTGTTGAAGAGAGAATAACAACTTTGTCTAAGCCTAGTTCATTATTTTTTCACCCTTAAGAGGCATTCCAAACTACTATAGGACATACATCTCCATGCCCAATTGTGAGAAGAATAAACAAAAAAAAATAAAAATAAAGGATAAAGGCATATCAAAGGCATTTAAGGTTTGGTTTATTTTTTTAAATAAAATTTTATAGCTTTTAAGAAACATATATATCTATTTGTTCATTTACCTGAGAGCCACACCATGTATCCCACTTGGTAAGGGCTTGTTTTATCAAAAGAGAGATTTGGGGTTCAAATCTCACCCCAACCTCTTTTTAGGAGAAGTTTTAGAGTCATTGTCAAATCTAGAAGTTTAGCTAAATTTAGCCATTACGACTCTAATTTAGAGGTAAAAGTCATATTAAAAAAAAACAATTTTTTTTTCAAAAAAAAGAAGGGAGGAAGATATTTTTTTTAAAAAAGAAGGGATTTATTTTTCAAAAGAGGTTAAAGAGCCTAAAAATAAAAAAAATTGCAAAATTGTTAACTTTTACAAGAAGGGGATGGAATTATTTTTATATATTATGTAAATTTCATATGCAAAATTTGTAAAATTACAATATTGTATTACACAAAAAAATGAGATTTTAACTCAATTACAACATTTGGTGCAAGCGATGCCTTTGGCTCATGTTTATGGGTAATACCATTATGCTTTGAGCTATAACATACATAGTCTAATATAGCTACAAAAATGATGTCTAGGCATCATCCCTATAAATCATTAGGGAGAAATAAGGACACTTGCACTCATTTTCCATCCCTCCATTATCTGTTCACCTCAATTGAAAGGTGTACATCATAATAGGTGGAAATTAAGTATATAAGGAAGTTATGTCCATATATGCAGAATTACATCTAAGTAGGTGCTAATGATTGGATGAAACCACTTAAATATTGTCTAGGTACCACATATTATTCTCTTTCACATACATTAATTCCTCTTTCATGTACTTCCAAGTATATTTAAAGGGAGGGCTTCTTCCACATACTGACATGTATATAGAAAGGGTGCATATATAGAAAGGTTTAGTATCAGTCTGATGATATATAGAAAGGGAAACCTTAATAACTAGAGTGATAAGGAACCTTTCCATCACCCACAATCTTGACAATGGTTGCACAAGATCCATTTTTTTTTTCTAATAGATTCTTAGCTAGTCAAAGGAGACAATTACTCTACTTGGAAGACAAAAATCAAAACACAACTGTAATAGGAGGAAATTTGGCTTATTGTTACTGGCACATGTACCTAACATGCCACTAACATTTATTAATAGTGTAAGAATGAAAAATACAACTAGAAGGCTAAATTGATCATAATGTTTGGGGTATTGAATGAGTTTCAACCACATATTTGTAAGCCATAAAAACTAAGGAAGTTTGTGATAAGGTGTAAATCATGTATGGATCCAAAAATGAAATTACAAGTATACACTTATAGAGTCAACTTCATTCTCAAAAATTAAAATTAGATGAAAAAGTTAAAGCCTTTTTGAGATGTGTTGCAACCCTAAAAGCATCACTCCAAGCATTGGGTAAACAACTGACATATACCTCTACTGTATCAATTGCCTTGAGAGCACTACAACCATCATATATAATATTTATGACTACCTTTAATGTCACACAAAAAACTAGGTTTTGAAAAATTGGTCAACATGTTGCAATAAAAAGAGCCTATGAATGCTAAAGAAGAAGAAGAAGAAGAAGAAGAAGAACATGTTCTCACTTCTCAACACAAAAGGAATAAACCCCTCAAGTATTTTAAGAAATCACCAAATATATTATTTCAAAAGGGATCCTCTAGAGGTTAGAAGCCCATTACCCAAAAATTATCCCCATCAGGTCAAAGTAAACCACATGGACAAAAAAGGGAACTTAGTAGAGTAAATAAAAAAAAAGGTAACATTGATGGCCAAGAAAACAACTCTAAAGATGGAGACTTCTTAATCATTGTTGACTTCCATGAAGAATCAAATTCACTAAGTGATATTTGGTATGTTGATTTGGGATCAACCTGACATATGACTAGATACAAATATTGGTTATTCGGTTTAAAGGACACACCCCAAAAAAATCATGTTTCTTTGGGTGATGATACTTCATATAATGTCTAAAGGATTAACAACATTGCTTTGACTCTTAAAACAAAAACTTGTAGAATCACAAATGTATTATATGTTCTTAGTTTAACTAATAATATATTACCAATTAGTCAACTATTAGACCATAATATAAAGATTGATTTTTATTGTAAATATAGAATAAAAATGTTTTTGATTTTATATAAATCTAAAAATTCCAAAATTGTTGCACGATCATCTGATGTGGTCCAAAATTTTCAACTTGAATTTATTCAAAAAAGAAATTAGGAACTTATTGTAAAGGATATAGACTCAACCCAATTGTGAAACAAAAGATTTGTCACTTAAATTTTGGATATCTAAAAAAACTCCACCATTGTGATATGGTAAGAGCGTTACCACCTCTCAAAATTGGTATATATAGATGCCAAAATTGCTTAACTAGAAATAACATAGAGCTCCATTTAAAAAATGTACATATCAGGCCCATGTAAAATTTAATCTCATGCATATTAATCTATGTGGACCCATGACACCCAATCATGTTGGGGTTAAATAATTTATGCTTTTTGTTGATGGTTTATCAAGGAAAATGTGGGTATACTATCTCAAAACCAAGAGTTAGGCCTTGAAAACCTTCAATAAATTCAAAGTTGATGTTGAAACAAAGACTGGTAAAAAAATCAAAACCCTCGACCTAAATAGAGGGGGAGAATACACCATTAATAAGTTTTAATCCTTTCTAGAATAAAATGACATTCATCATCAAATGGCACCTCCACACACACCACAACAAAATGGTGTTGCTGAACATAAAAATTACACTATCATGGATATGGTATAATGTATGCTAAATGATTAAGGGTTGGAAAAGACATATTGGGTAGATGAAATCAAAACCATAGTATATATACTCAATATATTTCATACTATAACTCTTTATGAGGTAACACCACATGAAGCATGGTCTGGGTGAAAGCCATCTATTGCACATATTAGAGTTTTTGGATGTAAAACAAGTATGTATGTTCCAAAAAAGTAGTGAAATAAACTTGATATGAAATAATAAAAGTATATATCTTAGGGTATAGTGAAGAATCACTTAGTTATATACTAATGGATCTAAAAACTAAGAAAATCTACACTAGCAATGATGTTGAGTTTTTTGAGAAGAAAGAAGTAGAGGCTCCTTCCATAAGCTCACCTGGTGAACAATCTAGTACCATAGAGAAATAAAAAGATGGTTATCCATTAGATGAATATAATTATGATGATGGGAACAATGATGAAGCTCCACCACCCATAGAAACCATTTAATGTATGTCTAAATGGTATATAAGTATACTATGAGATGGTAAACTAGAATGTGTTCCAAACACATGTACCACTAGACCATGGACTTTTAGTATGGATTGTAAGAGGTAAATTTGGCCCTAATGAGTATATTTATTGAATTTTTTAAGCCCTCTATATTTTATGAATCCCTATAACTAAAACCTTAGAAAGATGCCATGAATGCAAAATACAAGTCATTGATGAAGAATATGACATGGCAACTTATAGACCTTCCACTAGGGAAGAAGCCAATTGGATGAAAATTGATCTTCAAGATGATGTAAAATATATATGGTAGTCTCAAAAATCACAAGGAAATATTGTTTATAAAAGGGTATGCTAAAAAACAAGGTATTGACTATGAGGAGACTTTTACTCCCACAACTAAGATCAAAACTACTGAGATGATTTTTTCTCTAGCTGCATAGTTTGGTTGGAAAGTCCATTAAATGGACATAAAAAGTGTCTTTATTAACAAATAATTACAATAATAATTCTATTTTAATCAACCCTAAGATTTTTTCATACTTAGAAAAGAAGATAAAGTCTTTAGACTTGTCAAATCACTATATGGTTATGAACAACTTTATTGAGCATGGTATATAAAAATAAATGAGTATTCTTAAACCACAAATTTAAAATGAGTCCATATGATCTTAATATCTTGATTAACTAACAAGGGGGGAGATGGTGATCATTATAGTATCTGTCAATGATCTAGTCATCACTAGGAATTTAATGAAAATGATTGAGTCAACACAAAAATATCTAAATTGATCATTCAACATGACAGATCTTGGGATTTTGCATTATTGTCTTGGTTAAAAAATTTGGCATAAATAAAATCAAATCTTTGTGTCTCAACTAAAATATGCCAAGACAACACTCGATAAGTTTCACATGATGGATTGTAATCCAATTGCCACATTTATAGAGACAAGATTTCAGCTATCTTAAATAGAACATCACCACAATTAAATGGAAATCTATATTGGTAGTTAATAGGGACTCTTATTTACTTAATATATACTAGGACATACATCATCTATGATATCAGTTATCTCTCACAGTTCATGCAAGAGCCCAAATTTTACCACTAGAAATTAGTAAAGTGAATATTGAGATACATTAGAGGAACCATGGATTTTGACCTAGAATATAAGAAGAATGATAACTTATTGAAATGATTTTGGATTCAGATCATTTTGGGAACATTGATAACATGAAATCCACTTCAAGATTTGTATTAATTTTTGGATCTAGATTGATAGCATGGGGGAAAAAAAAAAACTTGTATTTTTAGGTCCTTTATAGAATCAAGAATATCATGCAGTAGCATGATTTTTTTGTGAAGTGATTTGGATTAGACTATACTTGAAGGATTTGGAATACCACAAAATCATCTAACAATCCTCCATGTAGATAATGAAGGAGTAGTGAAGCTTGTTTGTAATCATGTATTTCATGAATTCACTTAACACATTGAGGTGTAATTATATTTCATTCATGAACATAACCAAAATAAAAACATCTAACTCTAATATTATTAGACAGATCAACAATGTGCAGATGTTTTCACTATGAAATTTTCATGGGACAAATTTGAGGCATTCAGATAATTTATCTCTTGTTCACTTAAATATATGTTGAATAAAGGGTGGGTGTTAGGACTAGCCTAGGTATTTAATTCACAATATATAGATAAATAATACAATTGTAATTTTCTATTTTAATAGTTTGTTATCCTAAATTAGTTATCTCTATCCCACCATTTGTGGGTTATTATGTCTAGAAGTTTCTTGTAGAGGTAGAATAGGGATAATTTTCTTTATTTGCATATTTTATTTTTATCTTGTAATATCCATCCTCGGCTTGTGAATGTGACAAGATAGTGCAATTCCTATAAGAATTGTTACCACTATTGTTTAATGTATTGATTAGAATTCCATACTGAATATAAATCATTCTAGTTTTTATATTAAGACTAATCACCTACATCAAGGGCATACCTTGTGGTTTGGGTCCAAGGATATAATGGTGGAGGTACATCCTATTGAATTCTAAACTATCGAGTAACCCTCTCAAACTAAAAGACATATAAAATGTTGGGGATCAACCAACAATATGATTACACTTATGAAAGCAATAAACCACGGAATTAAATCAGATAGATAAGTAACTAGAATTAGATAATAGCAAAGAACAAGAGATACAAGAAACCACCCTAAAAACTTGTATTAAAACTCTTTACAAAAGGAATACAATTGAAGAAACTTCTTTCTTCCACACCTCTCTCAGATGCACAATATCTCTCTCTAGATCTCTATCCCTTAAGAGCTCTCTCTCTCAAGTACAATCAATTCCAACAACTTGGATTGATACAACTCTGTACTGTTCTTCAACATTCACATACAATGAACTACTACAATAATTCACACAAAGCTAAGAAGATCTAATTCTACATATAGAATTAGGAAACTTGCGCATGCACTTACAACCAATAATTAAGCCTCTTGAACAAGGGCTCTAAAAACAATCTTACTAATAATAGAAACACGAACTTAAGACTAAGACTTAAACTCATCATGTAAACACTCACTTCTATCCTCAAAAATAGCATTCTGGACGCACAGGTAATGGACGCCAGTTCTTGCCTGCTTGCCTGTGACCGACGTCGACTGATCCTCTGCCGATGCCGGTGTCTCTTCAACTGCACCAGACCGACGTCGATCGCTCCTGACCGACGCCGATGACTGTGTAAACCTGCAACTTTGATAATGCACTCATATGTGAAGCTTTTAGGCTCCACACCTTAACAATCTCCCACTTGGAGATAAAAAGCTGCACCAGTACCTATACATCAACATCTTCTAGCTCCTCTATCTTCAACTCAATCATGAAGACCAACAGAAGTTGAATGAAGATTCAACTTCTCCTTTGTAACTAGCTTGGTTAACATATCAGCAGGATTCTTATCTGTATGGATCTTCTCTAGCTTCAAATTACCATCTTCCAATACCTGTCGTATAAAATGGTACCTAAGCTATATGTGCTTGGTTCTTGAATGAAAGGCTGAATTCTTAGCCAAATGGATTGCACTCTGACTATCACTATACAATTTTCAACTCCCATACTCCCTTCTAAGCTCTTCCATGAACCGTGTCATCCATATCATCTCTTTGCTAGCTTCTATGCCTATAATATACTCTGCTTCTGTAGTTGACAAGGCAACAACCTTCTGCAACTTAGATATCCAGCTAACCGCCGTTCCATCTACAGTGAAAACATAACCTGTAGTGCTCCTCCTACCATCCAAATCACCTGCCATATTTGAATCTACATAACCATGTAGAGAAGTATCTGAACCTCCATAGCACAAGTGTCTACTGCTGGTTCCTCTCAGATATCTAAGGATCCACTGAACTGCTTTCCAATGTTCCTTACCTGGATTGGCCATATACTTACTTACAACTCCCACTGCTTGGGCAATATCCTGTCTAGTACACACCATTGCATACATCAAACTCCCTACTGCAGAAGAATATGGAACCTTACTCATGTTCTCTACCTCATCATGTGAATTAGGACATTGTTCTTTACTCAACTTAAAATGTCCAGCCAAAGGTGTGCATACCGGTTTAGCATCCTGCATATTGAACCGTTTCAACACCTTGTCCACATAATCCTCTTGAGACAATATCAACCTGTGATTTTTCCTATCTCTCTTAATGCTCATGCCAAGGATTTTCTTTGCTGCTCCCAAATTCTTCATAGCAAACGTTTGAGCTAATTTCACCTTAAGCTCAGAGATATCCTGCATGTGTGATCCTGCAACCAGCATATCATCTACATACAACAATAGAATAATATATCTACCATTATCCAATCTCTTAAAATACACACAATGGTCAGATTGACACCTACTATAGCCATGCTCAGTCATAAACCTGTCAAATTTCAAATACCATTGCCTAGGAGCTTGCTTGAGGCCATACAAGCTTTTCTTCAATCTGCACACTAACTTCTCCTTACCCTTGACCTCAAATCCTTTCGACTGTTCCATATAAATTTCCTCATCCAAATCTCCATGAAGAAATGCTGTCTTAACATCTAGCTGCTCAAGATGCAAATCCTCAACATCAACCAAAGACAATACAATCCATATAGAAGTCATTTTAACAACAGGAGAAAAAATATCACCAAAATCAATACCTGGCTTTTGTGTAAATCCTTCCACTACCAATCTGGCCTTATATCTCATCTGTCCATTCTCACCTTCTTTCAACCTGTAGGTCCATCTGTTCTTCAGTATTCTCTTACCAGCTGGTAATTCAACCAAATCCCATGTTTGGTTCTCTCTTAAGGACTCCATCTCCTCAACCATGCCACGCTCCCACTGACTCTTGGACTCCACCTGTATTGCTTCTTCAAAACTTTCTGGTTCTCCACCATCAGTTAGCAATAAATAGAATAATGAAGGAGAATATCTAATTGGAGGCTTACTTACCCTTTCAGACCTCCTGATGGGTGTCTGAGACTCGTTCACAACACGCTGTCCACCTAAATTCTCTGACAGTGACCGACTTTGGTCACCTCCAGACCTGTTACTAGCCAACGCTGATTTTCCCTGATCGATGCCGGTGTTTATCCTACCGACATTGGTCTCTGTATGACTGACATCAGTTTCTATTCTGCTAACACTGGTTCCTAACCTGCCGACGTCGGTCTCTGTGTTTTCCTGCAAGTGATTATTTCTTTTTCTCGTGAGCTCATTTTGGACCGTCACCTCGTCCAATTCACTATTACTCTGCCCAGATTGATTCAGCTTCTTTAGCTGATCACTATACATCACTTTTTCATTGAAAACAATGTCATGGCTCCTAATTACCTTATTAGTTCCTAGATTCCAAAATCTGAAACCAAAATCATCTGAGCCATAGCCAATAAACGTGCACCTCATAGACTTAGCATCGAGCTTCTTTCTATTTTCCTTATCTACGTGCACAAAGGCTTCATAACCAAAAACTTTGAGAAAAGAGAGATCTACCTTTTTACCTATCCAAGCCTCTTCTGGAATTCCACCATCTAGAGCAGTAGAGGGTCCTCTATTAATCAGGTACACTGCAGTGTCAACAGCTTCTGCCCAAAACTCTAAAGGCAAACCAGCATGCAATCTCATACATCTTGCACGCTCCATGATTGTTCTGTTCATCCTTTCAGCAATTCCATTCTACTGAGGTGTCCTTGGAACCATCCTTTGCCTACGGATTCCATGCATGTAACAATACCAGTTGAACTTATAACTGTAGAACTCTCCACCATTGTCAGATCTCAGGCACTTTAATCTTTTGCCTGATTCATTCTCAACCATAGCTTTCCAAATCTTAAAAGTCTCAAATACATCAGATTTCTTCTTAATACAGTAGATCCATACCTTTCTTGTAGCATCATCTATGAACAAAACATAGTACTGTGATCCTCCAATAGAAGCTACCTGAGCCGGTCCCCACACGTCTGTGTGAACAAGCTGCAACTTATGCTTCTTCTTTGTAGACCCAGTCTTGAGAAAACTAACCCTTTTCTATTTTCTAAATACACAGTGCTCACAAAATTCTAGATCCATGCTTTTCAAATCTTAAAGCTTACCTTTAGACTTAAGAATTGACATCCCCTTCTCACTCATGTGGCCAAGCCTTGAGTGCCACAATTTTGCATCCACATCTAAAGTAGATAATACATAAGGAGAATTGTTAGTAACATAATTACACAAATAGAGAGTACCTACTCTCTTACCTTTGGCCATAACAAGTGCACCCTTGGTCACCTTCCAAGATTCTACTGTGAGAGTTACTGTACAACTCTCATCCCCTAACTTTCCTGTAGAAATCAGATTTCTCTTCAAGCTAGGAACATGCATAACTTCTCTCAACACCCATGTGTTGCCATTCTACATTTTTAGCTACACTTTACCTTTGCCAATAATTTTACAGGGTTCATCATCCCCCAGATATACTATTCCAAAATCTCCATGGATATATTCACAGAAATATTCACTATTAGGGGTAGCATGAAAAGATGTACCAGAATCTAACACCCAAGATTCTATATTATTATGCAAAGAGAATATTAAAGCATCTTGTGCAATACTTGCAACCTTTGCTTTTTCTTTCCCTTCGTGCTGATTGTCCTCCTTAGGCTTTGAACAACAATCTCTGCTTATGTGCCCCATCTTTCCACAATTCCAGCATTGTGGCCTTCTGCCGTTTCTGGATTTGGATCTGCCTTTCCCCTTAGACTTGGATCTTGATCTCCCTTTCTTGTTCTTCTCTTTTTGCCTTCCCCTACTCTCAAAACTTAAAGCATTCCCAGATGTCTCTTCTGTGCTTTTCTTGCGAATTTCCTCATTCAAGATAACACTAACAACATCCTCTACTTTTAAAATATTTGATGCAGATGCAGTATTGCTAACTGCCATTACTAAGCTATGCCAGCTTTCAGGCAAAGAACATAATATTAAAAGAGCTTTTATTTCATCATCAAATACAATTTTGACTAAACTTAATTGATTTACAATACCATGGAAATCATTCAGGTGATTAGATACAGATCCACCTTCCTACATATGCAAATTAAATAGCTGCTTCATAAGATATACCTTATTAGAAGCTGAGGGTTTTTCATACAAATTTTCTAGAGTAGTCATCAACTCTACCATTGTTTTTGCCTGTGATAAATTAGATATCACAGTAGATGCTAGACTCAGTCTTATAGACCCTAGAGCCTTTCTGTCAAGAACTTCCCATTCTTCATCCTCCATGTCTGTGGGCTTCTTTGCAATCCCACCTAACGGTAAGTATAGATCCTTTTGATACAGATAGTCCTCTATCTGCATTCTCCAATGTTGATAGTTTTTTCCATTGAACTTCTCCATTCTCAGTTTACTTTCATCTACCATTGCTTCTCCCACTCAAACAAAAATCCCTGCAAAAACTCCTGTGAGCAACCTATAATCAATACACACTACACAGATCTAAACTGCCTGTTAGTGAACCCGAGCTTTGATACCAATTATTAGATATCAAACTCTAAACCTACAACCAAGGCTCTGATACCACTTGTTGGGGATCAACCAACAATATGATTACACTTATGAAAGCAATAAAACGTAGAATTAAATCAGATAGATAAGTAACTAGAATCAGATAATAGCAAGGAATAAGAGATACAAGAAACCACCCTAAAAACTTGTATTAAAACTCTTTACAAAAGGAATACAATTGAAGAAACTTCTTTCTTCCACACCTCTCTCAGATGCACAAGATCTCTCTCTAGATCTCTATCCCTTAAGAGCTCTCTCTCTCAAGTACAATCAATTCCAACAACTTGGATTGATACAACTCTATACTGTTCTTCAACATTCACATACAATGAACTACTACAATAATTCACACAAAGCTAAGAAGATCTAATTCTACATATAGAATTAGGAAACTTGCGCATGCACTTACAACCAATAGTTAAGCCTCTTGAACAAGGGCTCTAAAAACAATCTTACTAAACGTGAACTTAAGACTAAGACTTAAACTCATCATGCGAACACTCGCTTTTGTCCTCGAAAATAGCATTCTGGATGCACAGGTAACCGACGCCGGTTCCTGCCTGCTTGCCTATGACCGACATCAGCTGATCCTCTATCAACGCCGGCGTCTCTTCAACTGCACCGGACCGATGTCGGTCGCTCCTGACCGACGCTGATGACTGTGTAAACCTGCAACTTTGATAATGTGCTCATATGTGAAGCTTTTAAGCTCCACACCTTAACATAAAACATAAATAAATTAGTCATGGATCCACACACTAATATGTATGCAACATAACTCTACTACATCTTCAAATAAACTACCATAACCTTGATACAACCTCCAATCTATCCCAGTAAATATGACCCTATATAGGATCATATGATACTCCATAGTGATCAACCTTAGCTAGCTCTCTATCACCCACCACTCTAATAAAAATATATGGGTGGGCCCAACCATCATGATGTCATCCAATATATTGAACCACAATGATATGCTCATGTGCCCAAACATGCAATAAGGTCACAACACCAAGGCCTCTAGCATGGCCCTCCAAGGTAAATATGTACAAATTTATATATACGTGGGAAACCATGGTACATTCCCATGAATATTTTGTAACCCTCTCCTCAATGGAAAAAGCAAATTCATACATTTGATAAGATATGGAACAACACCACCATCCACATCAATAAATTAATCAATAAAAAAACATATAAACTTTCACAAACATAGAACTTTTGAAGTAACAATTTCCTTAAGTAACATCATAGAATCATGTTCTTTATATAGATCACCTCGATCCCAATTGATCATATATATATATATATATACAAATAACATATCCCCACCCCATTTTGTCTCGTATAATGGCTCACTCACTAAATATCAACAATCTAAAAATCTAACACATATATTCCAAAGTCACAATCATCTCTCATATCAAGAGCCAAAATGTGTAATTAGAATCATTCCACATCTATGATAAGATGATCATGAGGTGCACATAATATAAATTCCAACCTAAATGAGCCACATGGCTAAGGTTGACTCTATAAAAAATCTACCAACTGGCATCATCTAACCCAAGCACACTCACAGTCTCCATATGATGTCCATATCATAACTCTTTGGCATGTAAATTTCATTGTAAAAACAAATAAATAGAATAATTTTAGATAAAATAAATTAAAATACAAATACATTCTCAAAAATATTAATAAAAAATAATAAAAATCTTGAGGTTATATCCAATCAAATACAATCATTATCATCAGGCATTATTGTCAAGAGTGGTTTGTTCCATCGGTTAGTACTATTAGAACACAAGGAAATTTTTTAAAATATATGATTGTCTTAATGTTTTAGGGTTAGTAAAACAACTACTCTTAAATAGCTAATAATTGTATAAATCACAAAAATTTAAAATTTTCAAAAAAAAACAAAACTCTATAAAATTAGATCAAATGGCAAAATGTTTCTACATACCAGGTCCTTAAGATACTGGTCTTGTAAGGTATTTTGTAAATGATAAAAATGGTGAGGTAGCTCATCTTGAAATATTTCCATCATAACAATGTAGAGCTCAAAATAACTATAAACAATCTCTAAATGAGTTAAAAAATAATTAAAAACTTGACCTATTTATATGGTTTAACTATTCAACTATGAACTATACCTAATTCAATTTCCAAATTAATATATATGTACTTTATATGTATGATATTTCAAAAACCATGTATCAAACTAAATCCCCATCAATTGCATCGAAACACACACAACATGTTCTTCCTCTTGGTAACATTTTCAATACTATAAGTGATAATCTAAAATACACTATTTTTTTAATACTCTCCTTCTACAAAAACATTAATTTATTGTTACAAAATAGGGGAATCTTTGGATTATATATACACACCATTGCCTTTGGTAATTATTATATATTGTCCACAGAGAAAAATTATCCAAATATAAAATCTATATACACCTTCCTTGAGGTCAAGTCATATGATATTCAAATTTTAATGATACAAATAAAGAAATATAATATTTCAAATAATAAATTCAAAGAACTAATTAACCTAAAAACTTCCACAAGTAAACAAACCTATCTAATTATACATATATTTCAACACAATAGATTCAAATGTCACATTCCTCACATTGAAATGGTGACATATGTTGGTCTTATCACAAAAATTTATGTTATCAGAATCTAGCACATTACACATGATTCAGATTGTCAGAGTTTGGTACATTACACATGATACACATTATTAGACTTTGACACATTATACATGATTTAAAGTATCAGAGTTCTTAAATTATACATTATTAACAATAGTTTAGATATGAGGAGGTTTGATTACATGACATATATTGGTACATCAGTCAAAATATTGGGGGAATATGCCATGCGTATGCACTCACTACACAAAGAATTGAGTACAAATTCATGCACACTTAGGTGCATATGTGTGGGCATATGCATAAAATTTAAAGGAACAAAAATTATAGGTTTATATATACGCATAAATTTTAGATCCATGTTTTATATTCAAAATATAAATGCATAACATTCTATATCAGTTGGTACAAATATAGGGGACATGATACTAATTCAGGCACATATACACACTTTCATATTCTTGAGGCATGATTATGATTCATGCACATAAACACAATTTCATATTGTTGAGGCATGATACTAATGCATGCATATATACACACTTTGAGATTCAAGGGGCATGATGTTTTCACATGCATATGTACAACATCACAATTTAAAATTAAATGATAAATAGTTTTCATTCCACTTCACATTTATATATACACATAAATTTTAGACACAGGTTATTATATTCAACATATAAATGCATAACATTCTATATCAGTTGGTATAGATCTAGGGGACATGATAATAATTAAGGCACATATACACACTTTCAGATTTTTGAGGCATGATTTTGATGCATGCACATAAACACAATTTCATATTCTTGAGGCATGATACTAATGCATGGACATATACACACTTTTAGATTCATGGGGCATGATATTTTTTCATGCATATATTCAACATCACAATTTAAAATTGAATGATAAATAGTTCTCATTCCACTTCACACTCATCATATATGCAATCATGATGGGGAATTTAACATTTTTTAATCTCTTTTGATTATATATTTTATTCTATATTAAGAAAACTTGAGTGAAATTATACAATCAAACTTGTGATCATAATGGGTGCAAAAACATTATTCATTCTCTTTCCATCATGCATGGAATGAACATGAGTGGAATTATATAAATTGAATCTATAAACCATCTAATTTGTTGATCCATTTTCAATGATGTGTTAATGTTCAATGATGCTTATCACATCACTCCTTAACCTAACATATATTTTTTACTTTTCATATTAGAACTAATCTTTAAATAACCACTTGGAATCTTGGTCATTTCCCTAGATAGGAAATGAACATGACTACAAGTTCCTTATTCTTCTCCATATAGATTGGGGTCAATTATTATTCTTTGGCATCTTCATTCTTCACAACAAGATCACACTTCAAGAGTGCACTCCATGGCTTGCACTTAGACATCATTAGAAGAAACAATAATCCTAAATTCATAATTTCCAACGTAGGTATGCATTCTGATTTTTACTTTTATCCAATATTTATAGTTCCAATAAAATGTTTTATTAAAAGGGAGCCAAATTTAGATACCTAGATTTTATACAAACCTTATTTTATAATACTTTTAGGAAACTTTGCATAAAGAGATCTCAAACTATGAACTAAGTATTTAGTGGTGAATTTATCTTGTTATTTTGATTATCTTATTGAGTTTATTTTATTGATTAAAACCTTTATTTTATCATATCCAACCTTACTTGCCATATTATAGAGATCCATAGCCCTCCCTTTCACTAGAGTCATTTTAGGCTTTGGGTAAGTTCTACCATTTATGGTCGGTATTGACTATCAATACTGACTGAAGATGATAAAACTGACCCATGTACCTTTTTAATTTATTTTAGGCATATTTCACTTTATGACCATTATTGGACATGTTTGAACTTATTGTAATTGGATTTTCACGCTAATAGGCATTTAATTCAAAATTAGAGACTCATATATGTACAAAACTATTATAAAGTATTTTGGGACAAGTAATTCACATTATAAAGGGCTAGATAAGACCATTTATTGCAATTACATAAATATTAGAGTTGAATATAAAGTTTACAAAGGTCAATTTATTATTTTATGCTTGTACCAAGTGTAAGATGGGAGAAAAAACATCTAGACTTATATCCATGATTACACATATGCACATTAGCAGGATAACTACATTCAAGTTTGAGCCCTCTCAGAGTATTGGTAATGTATTATAGTGCTTGATCAATCAATAAGGATTGACTAGGTCAATCTTACTCAACAATTTTTACTTGACACACCCATTTGATGTTGAATTGGTTATGTAGAACTAGTGTTTAAACATATAGGTACAACTGATTGATTTTAAAGGTGGTAAATGATACAATAGATATGATAGACACAAGTGCATCATCCTATAATATAATATGAGATCAATATCTATAAGGCTAGTATTGTCCACTTTAGGTCATAAATTAGTATCGATATTTACCTAATTTGGCTAAACTAACTAGGAGAAAATAAATAAAAACAAACCATACATAGAGCATTTTTATAGTCTTGAGATTTGACTTTCAAACAACTAGAATTTTAAACAATGTGGCAAATAAGTTAAGAGCCTATTATCTCTTATATATTTATTGATATATTTAGCCTATATGTTTATCATAGTTTGGATCAATTTATGAATACTTGTACATATTATGTAAAACAAAAATTAATCATTATTCTATTGATTTATATCCTATTAGAGTTTCAAAACCAAATTAGGGTAAAAAATTATAATTTGTACCAAAATATGAATCAAACTAGTAATTTAAACCACTTTAAACTCTTTAAATCTAGTAATCTATGTTAAAAATTAAATTTTTTATCGACAGAGGCTTGAATCTTTATTATAATCGCATTAATATGACTTCCTTTTGAAGTGAGGGATGTAGTTTATGAATTATTCATCTCAAAATAAAAGAGTTATTCACATCATGTTATCTAAAAATATGTAATCATGTAGAAGCATGTGCTAACATGTGGAAAATATGTCATCATAATAATGAAAAAATCATCAAAGCATATACAAGACGTGTTTCAAGGCATACAAGTGTCATGTCAAGATAAACATAGAAATTGGGCATGCAATCGTAACCATCATCAACATAAGTAATAAATAATGAACTATGCAAAAATGTGCATGATGTGAATCATGACACCACATAAAAATGGGGAGGTTCATGATATGTATCACAACACTACAAACTCAACAAGCTTAGCAAAAAATATTAGATTTATCCACTCTTAAGCACACAATGTCATGGCCATGATGCACATAATAAAATCACATCTAATAGCACTCAATGTCACATAAGGCCAAGGGCCACACATAAAAAGATGTCATAAAATAAAAATATCAATGAGTAATATTCATAGAATAAAGAAAAAGCCTAAGAAAAAGTTATGTAATGAAAACTCAATCAAGAAACAATCATGGAAGAATGCCAAGTGCCAAATAAAAAGGTGTATAATGTTATAATCAATCACACATGTCTTGTACTAAGAAATAAATAAACATACACACTTAATGATTAGCCTATTGAAAATAAAATAACATTTATGAAACATATAATAGGTGAAACTAGTTTGTACTATCAATCTAAGTAAATGTAACAACATAGTAAAGTAACATATCCATGAAATATAACACTACAAAGAATATAAGAAAGATCAATACATGTGTAGTTAATCAATGTATCTCAATGTTTTATCAAATTTATGATTTAAAGAGTTTTAATCTCGATTATAAAAACTTTCAAGTAAAATCAAAATATATAAAATAAGCATTTATGATTTGTATGTTACTAAATATAGAAATATGCTAAAAAGGGAAAGTATTAAATAAGAAAAACTTAAGTATAAATAGAACATTCAGGATTATGAATGTGACTATGAGCTTGAGTATGGTCATTATAAACCAAGAATAGGGCTTTGTATCCATTTGGGATACGGTCACACTATCTAGATGAGGTTGACTTGCATTAGTGTATATAGGTGTAGACACTATTTCTGAATTATATAGCACCTCAATATTTTACACTTGGAAAATACATATCATGGATATACCTTCAGATTCTAG
The DNA here is from genome assembly GCA_037957365.1 of Torreya grandis. NCBI lineage: Eukaryota > Viridiplantae > Streptophyta > Pinopsida > Cupressales > Taxaceae > Torreya > Torreya grandis. The sequence continues at coordinate 1,479,027 of JARHVA010001399.1, read as the reverse complement.
ACCTTTCCTGATATGAAAAATATTGGATAAAATATATCTATGTGCCTAATTACTTATCTCATACTTTAACATATGTTATTATAATTACTTTGACCTACTTTCTTTCCTAAAATGTTATAAACCTACTTATCTTCCATCTCTACAAGTCTTAGACTTACACATGTTTTTTAATTGCATGCATACTTGCATCTTAATCAGATGCATGTGTCGATGTAAATGTCCTATCCCAATGCAAGTATCTAATGCCCAAAGATCATCCAATTCACAAATGAAACATATCCTAAAGGTCAAACTAAGTGATTTAATGTGAGATATTCTCTAAAGAGATTGGTATAAACATAAGATCAACACTCATTCATTCTTCACCTAAAAGACACCTAGAAAATCATAAGATAACTTACCAAGAACATTATATCAATCACTCAATTGAGCTAAACTTCCTTATTTTATCTTATTTATATATTACTAATAAGGAAAACACATATACAAATCTGAAGTATTGAAGAAGTAGCCCAAGAGATATATTTTCCAAGTTACAATCTAGGTCACTATTGTACTTGTTTATCACACATTACATGATTCTCACACAAGCCAACACATAGGAAAGGACTACATAAGTCTAAGGCCCACTTTATAATTGACTATTTAGGAAATAGTCATTGATAGAGGGGTCTTTGGGGTACATCGATACCATGTGCTTACTAACCCATATTTCCCACAACCAATATGAAGATGAATTAGGGTTTTACTATTTGAGAAGGAGTGACAGTCCATGACCCAAATATAAATGCACTAAAGTGAAGGTAACACAAAACTTAGAAGCATCCAAGTGGTCATATCTAGTTTTAGTAGGTATTCTATACCAGACACCTACCTCTAATTCAAATAGTAGCATTGGCATAGCCATCCCAGGTTGACACAATTGTTCAAGGCTATAAAGGCACAATTTATAGAATTAAGTAGCTATTCTAGAATCTAGACTCAATCTACTTTCTACCTGTTATAGATCCAAATTTTTATTAACATTAGAACCAACTAAGTATCTTATTTTCATTATTATTAAAACATCTAACATAGATGTATTTCTATCTTTAGCATCTCAACATAATAAATTTAGTATATGTTCTATCCGAGTTTCATAAATAGTTGGCCTACTTTAGAGATAACCTACCATCCTTATGGATTAGGTTATATCTAACCATTTAACCTTAGATTCCCTATATCTAAATTTTAATGTTAAATAATAGGAAGCACCAACATCCAATAGGTTTTTATTTATCTATGTCAATTTAGATTGGTGTGTCTTCCTTTGTAGATCCTATGTGTGTGATCGGATCTATGTAATTCAATACATAAGTCGATGTGTGATTCATTCTTCACTTGTAATATTAACTTAATATGTCATGAAGAATAAATAAAATAAATGGAAAAAATGGGTTAGTAGCTAAAATTATGATTGAGCTCAACACCACATGTGTTAAGCACTACGTACATACCAATACTTTGAAGAGGGATCAAACTCCATGTAGTTCTCCCATGCTATAGTGGCGTGTGTGAAAAAATCATGTAATGTTATATTCTAGTGAAATATTGGTGTGATTAAGTTATTCAATAATGAATTATAACCTTGGATGTGTATTTAATCTTAACTCAAGGATGTGTGGACTCAAAATTGGGAAGAACAAATGCTTTCCTCTCAATGTGTAGTTAGATGTTTTAGTGTTTTTCCTTGATGGGAGCCTCAAGTGAAAAATAATTAGGAAATGTAGATTTATAGTGACATTTTTTTAAATTACTTAAATGGTACTTGTGAAATATGTAAGTTGATTTGTTAAGTGAGTTTTAATTTTAGTAATTAGTAGTTATTTGGTAAGAGGATGCAATCGATATAATCAAACACTATCAATGAGTGAGATAGTCCTAAAGGAGCAACCTTGTTTGAGGAGTAGAGACATATAAGATAGAAGTTTGGATTAATCCATGGGTGAGCTTAGGGTACTTGGAATGAAGGATAAATATATGATGTATCAAAAATCAATTAAGGGTATATGTCATTTGTATATAAGTAGAAGAAAAACAACTTAGAGACGTGGAAATAAGCATGATATAAGTGTGTATAAAAACATGGTTAAAATCCATTAGTTTATAAATAAATGTTAAATTTATGTGTAAAAATCCATTATTGAAGAATATCCTTGAATTTAGGACACACATTAAACTATGATTCATGTAAACCTATAATGAAACATGTATAAATCAGTCTGTACTTAGGATGAAAATATGAAAGTAAAGATAAGTAATTTATAGATTAAATAAAAAGGTATAAACATACTTGATTGGGTATGTGAACCATTGTGTTTTTTGGTGCAAAATTGGTGACTATAGAGGGTAGGACTCTTAGAGATTGTCTTCATTAAAACACTTGGATTGGAATATGCATGCCCCAATCCTCATTGGAAAGAGAGTGTGCTTAAAAAATCAAGTTGTGCTTGAATCTATCATTGCATACCCAATGTAATAGTTTATATTTAAATCCTTGTATGAATTATAATAGGTCATTTTGATATAAAACTAGTGAAAAAAGGTGAATCAACCACTATAGATGAAATAAGATTCATTTATGGTGCAAAAATAGTTCAAAATAACATGCTGAGTCTGGTGTATAAAATATAGAGAATGACACGGATTGCCATTATTTTATGAAATATAGTAAAAAACTAAGTGAGGAGGTGGTCATGTGCTATGCACATGCCCCCAATCTAATATCTAGGTGTATATAGATTCCAAAACCAAGTAATATCAAAATAATTTCTTAGTAAGAACTATGTCAAAACCTTATAACACATGTCATACATGAAACCTCCAACTAAGAAAATTTATACTATAACTATGTATAAAACCTAAAGTTATCTTTGATTAACTATTGAAAAATTATTTTTCTAAGTGTAGTTCAAATAATTCTTTAAATCATTGTCTTTGACTATTGGGATGAAAACACACTATTTTAGACATGGTCAGCCAGTGTCATTGTCTAAATGGAATGTTATTATCTGAGACTAATTTTTGAGAAAAATATGGGTATGACCTTTGATAAAATAATCAAAATTTATATGTTCATGTCTATGTAGTAAACTATTTTAGCTTAGTCTCTAAGAGAAGACATTATGTATGCCCCCTTTTTTAGGTGAGTTGTGAAGCCTACACAATAACTTAGCTCAAAATAATAAATTTATGTGAATGATGTTATATAAAATATTTAAATATTGAGTAATAATGATAAAATTTGAGATTGTGGCATCATCATAGATAAACTGATAAATATAATAATTTAAGATGCATATAAAACCAAACATAGATAGTCTAAGATATATGTTAGTAATTAGTCATGTAATGAACATTGATCATATATTGAGTATTTAACAGTGATATAGAGAAACTTGGAGAGGATGCATTATATTCATCATGGAATCAAAAATCTAGGAAGATGAATGATGTACATCATGGCATTGAAAAATTGAACAAACTAAGAAAATAAGAGTTATGGTCATGATGCACACACACAAATAATAAACACAAAACCACCAAATACACATAAGAATACGGCCAAGGGGACACCACAAGGTACATTTTCAAATATCACTCACACACATAGATGCAAATAATAAGGCTTGGATCCACAAACAAGGACATGTTCAAATGTATATAATATAAATAAGTTAAATACACACAAAACATGAAGCAAGAAAGCAAACACAAAAAACATGATTGGATAAGTGAAGTTGATCTACATAAGCAAATTGTAACACCATGATATTCAATAACTCAGGTATCGAGCAAGATAGTAATGTGAAAGTAAGTGAGCAAATAATCACACAATGTAATGTATTGAAGTAGGAACAATATGGATAGTCATATATTGATAAAACCTATGTAAAATATTCCCAAAATGAACTTACTGAGATATGAACAAGTTATAGAATGCTTGTGACTAATTTGAATTTATAAAATTAGAGCATGTGTTCATTAGGACAAGTTTGATAGAATCATATTGGAGCATAGTACATAAATGTATGGGGTAGATTAGTTTTATTTGTGTAGATTTTTTTGGTCTAAGATAGTATCACCACCTGCAACTACATCTGGAAGTGGAAACTTTTATGTTATTCAACTCACTTAAGTACACTTGTGAATAATATTTGATGTAAAATTATATATAGATAAATGTTGCATTTATTAAATCTCAAATTAATTGATGTAAATAAACTACACATACCATGCAGAGGTCCTAGTTTTTATATTTTTATAGAATATTATTTTTTTATATTTTTGAATATATGATACTAAAAAAGGAACATAATAACTGATGACTCTTGTAAGATCCTTACCATCATATGTCTTGTATCTAGCATATGAAGGTGTAGATACTAAAATATGATTTTATATGATATACTAGTATTTTACACTTGATAAATACCAATCATAGATCAAACCTTCAATTCATGACCTTCTCATTTCCAAAAGACTCACATTAACCATCTCAATGTGCATTACTTATCCTATAGTCTAACCTTAATATTATGATGTTGCATATCCCCTGTAGCCCTACAATGAAATTACTTAGATGATTCATAATAATAGAATAATATATCACATAATTAAGAACAAAATAAGTAGATCCACAACAATAATTTCCAAAAGAGCATAACATTTTAATATTATGATTGATCCACTTCAAGGGGGTAACCTCCATAATAATTCAATAAAAATATAATTCACAATATGATCCTTTAAGACTAACTGCTACCTCATGTATATAGTCTACTTAGCCATTATTATTCCATAGACTGACCTAATAATAACATAAAAAAATGTGACAAGAATATAAAAGGGGTATGTATGCCACAATTCGACCACACATATCCCTAGACATGCCATAGGATAAGGGTGTAACATGCCCCTCTCATTAAAAACAACATTGTCCTAATGTTGACTCAACCCCAATTGTTGTGGTAGGAAAGATTCATCCTCCCATGTTGTATGTTCATAATGAATATTATTTCATTTGATCATATACTCTTGAATTAATCTAGTCTATAGTTACTTAGTGTGAAGTATTACTTTAGGATTGGGAATAACTTGACCTTCCTCATCCAATTTAGGTAACTTAATGAGTATAAAATCTATGTCCAACTACCTTATTTAGGTAAATACATGGACTATTAGACATATGTGAGTGGACTGGGTGAATTCTAACTTGTAGGCCACACTACCAATTTTATGCAAGATCTAATAAGGGCCATAATGCTTATGGGATAAATTATTATCCTTTTTATACTATTTCAAATACATTTGATTATATGGTTGTAATCATACAAAGACCCAATCACCTATCTCAAAATTCCACTCACTACAGTGTTGATTTGATTACTATTTCATGTGATTCTGAGCCATGGTTAAATTTTATTATAAACTAATGAGGACCTCCTATTGATGGTGAATGTGTTCCTCAACAATTCAAACCTTGAGATGGACCTTCAAGGTTGAAGTGATATATGGGGGGTGATATCCATACAAGGGCATAAAGGGATACATTGTAGATGAAATTCAAACAAAAGTATTATACCACCATTCAACAAGTGACAACCAATGAACCTATATTTCATATTTATTAGAAACAAAATAACAATGATACCCTTGTAGACATTTTTTGACTACCTTTATTTTTACATCATATTGAGGATGATAGGATGAATTATGATCCAAATGGGTACCCAAACATGCAAATAATTTAGTCCAAAGATTATTTGTAAATATGGGATCTTGATCACTTATAATGATCCTTAGAGTACCATGTAATTTATAAATGGTATTTAAAAAAGTAGAAGCTAATGTACTGGCAAAAAAATGTTGTGATAGGGAAGAAAATTGAGAATACTTGGTGATTTAATCCAAAACTACCATGATAAAATTTTTACCTTCAAATTACAATAACCTAATAATGAAATCCATGAAAACCTCCTCCTAATGATGGCTAGGGATAGATAAAGGTTACAAAATATCTAGTGTATTAATGGTTTCCCCTCTGTTCTATTGGCATATCGTGCATTCTACCACATATTTTTGGACATCCCCCTTGGGTATTTCACAAAATAAATATTTCTTGATTCTATGATACATTTTAAAAAATTCAAAGTGACCTCTAAGTGGAGAGACATGAATTTCCAAAAGAAGTTTATGTTTGAGGAGAGAATGATTACTTAGGTATTGTTGTCACTTGGATTTTCACCCTTTGAGGATATGCCTAAACTCTCCTCATCCAAATGGCACAATAGAAACACCTCTAAGCTTGTGGGTAGCCTAAGGATGAGGTGAATATCTACATAGGGTTAACTCCATTGATGTACCACTTTGGATCATAACTACACCTAAACTTTGGGGGGGAAAAGGGAGAGAGATAACTGAAAGCAAACTATTCTAAGGGAGGTGATACACCAAATAAGATGAAACCAACATGTTACACATGAGAACAAAAGACTAACCAAACATACACTCCAATCTACATCTTCTCACATCAATGTTACATTATGAGGTTATGGATGAATGTACAAAGCTATAAGGACTAGACAAGAGGCATTAAATGACACTAATGAATAAAATAACTCACTCAATCCTTGACATTTCCTAGAACACTTCACATGCCTTGTAAGAAGAAGCTTTTCAATTACAAATATGATGAAAGAATGAGACAAAATGCTAAGGAATCCATAATCTTCACTAAGAAAGATCTAAAATTAAAGTATAACACACTATGAATAGTCATTAAGAGGTAAAAAATAATAATTATTATAGATCAAATGGTATGCAAATGAGCAGGGCTTCACCATACTCAGGTGGAGCATAAGTTACATTGGCCAAAATGGTTAGTTATTATAGAACTTGAGAGAGAGAGAGGAAGAGAGAAGTTCAAGGGTCACAAGGACACTTTTAAATATTATGAAATTAGTTACTTGTCCATGATAAGAGGATGTGAGATGAACCATACAAGGTTAGGAAGTACAAGTCTCCATCCAAGTCATCAAACTCTTTTAAAGTGGCATAAAATTCTCTTAAATTGCCTTTATTATTTTGGATTATTTAAAGAATCATAACTGAATAGGAATAGGTCAAATGATTGGAATTAAGGGGAAGTATTTTATACATGCCTCTCCATGCATTGGTTGTAGTTTTGGTCCTCTAGAATTGTCAGAAAATGAGATATCATCATTTATTATTAAGAAAACTCCTCTTTCATGCACCCTAAACACTTGGTCTAAAAATTGGATTTAGTTTTCCATGAAAATACATGAGATGGAGTGGATGAAAAATGTAAATACCCTACATGACATTATAATCATTTAGGACACCTTAAAATCAGCTCACATGAAGTTTTCCAACCTTTTCACTAACTTGTCCTCTATGCCAGTTTTAAATGGCTAAGATGAGATATATTATTTACAAACTTATAATTTTTTATAAGGAATTAATTTTCCATAAGGAGTTATAAAAATTAATAATATTTTCTCCAAACTTTATTTCATCTCTTGAAACCTCCTGTAGCTTGAAAAACACACAAAATAGTCAAGACAACCTTGTTTTACACCCTGTCCATACAGTTTAGTACAAATAAAAGTATGGGAGGGATAATTATAGAGTCATATACAAGTTAAAATTACTATTATATATAAAATATTCTATTTTAATAGTTATTTAACTCCATTTCCTCCATCGAGTCTTGACTGAGGGTTTACAAGGGGTTTAGGCCTATTTAAACTCTTAAGCTTTGTTAATAAATTTATGACATCCAAATTGAAAAAAAATTCCAAAAGTATGATGTTAAAGGACACTAATAACACATATAAACTCCTTTGGCATCCAATCATATCCTCTAAGAATATATGAGTAACAAAACTTGACCTATCGAGCTCTTCGTTCCCTTTCCTGCAATCCTGAGTGGGTTTAGAGATCAAAATGGACTATCTTGTGACTCCTCTACAATGTGAAAGATTTATAAAACCTATAAAAACCTTATAATAATTCTCAAATAGTATATTAATCATATTTCATGTTATAATTATAAATGGTTCTCCATTTGGGCACTAGGCTTGAACCTTGCCTACTAGGTTTGAGTTGCCTTAAAACACAAAATGACTTTGTTGATGGATTCCATACATTAAAATGGATTATAAACATATATAATTTGCCCATATACATGTTACACTCCATTTTAAATTTCACCTAGAGCTAGAAATGGCATTGGTCTTTTATTTGGTCTCTAGGCCTTAAGCCTACCAAGTCTAATTGTAACCTTAGCATTTTAGACCTCTATATTTTGTTTCCTTCCTCTATGATTGGTCACCCATTTTGGATTGGATTTAATTCAAATTTAAATAATTTTTAAAAGGGCCTCCTTAGATTTTGGTTCACCTTATCACTTACTTTCCTCCAAAACTTGGTAGTTTGCATATGAGGGGAGTGCCCTCTATTAGAGACAAAATAGAGGGCACTCCCCTATTTCCCCCCAAAAATGTGACTATTATAATATATTTACCAATTAATAATGGTGATATGCACAAATTTTTAGCTCTATAATAGGTAATTTGTCCCTCCAGAGGCCTCAAGTTCCAAGACAGACCAGTCAGGCAAGGACTATGTGTAGGAAATCTACTTTCGATTGTGTATTTCATCATTTAAGCCCCTCCTTGCTTTATTTTCCATTGCAAAGAGACTATTGAGGTTTCATGATAATAATGAAGGAATTATAGGTATTTTAAAAAACTCAAATCCTTATATAATCTATCCCATACGCTGATCAGTCAAGATTGTATCCCATTTATAACTGTGTTTTTGCCTTTGAAGGAACACCTGTAGGATATATTTCATGAATCAAGCTTAGAATAAATTTTTAAAATATTTAGATATTACATTATGTACATCTCATAATTTTTTTTAATTTCATTCATTATTTTACTTATCCTAAACCACCCCTTAGATACATTTCTTAGTTGACTATCTACCTACAGTCACTTATAACTAACTGTAGGCAGAGTCCTGTAGGTGTTTATGAGTTTGGAAGGTAATTATGTTTAATTTTTGAGATACTTGAAAAATTTAAAAAATTTCCAATAAATTTTAAAATAAATGACCACACCTTAACACACATGTATGCAAGAAAAGAGACCCTTCTCAAACTTGAACTCCATGTTGGCTGTAGGTGCTTGTTTTCATGGCCTATGTATGGACTGAAGGTGTGTTTGGGGAACCAAAACAAAAAGTATCATTCCATATAATGAAATTTTAGTTCATTTATACCAATATAACCATTTATATCTAATAACATATGGGGCATATACCTAATTTTCAACTTGGGTGGAGAAAGGTCCTTTTGGACTCAGGCTTGTGGGTTTCACTACTTATTCTCAGTGCATAAATTGATAAGTTTAAACCATCTAAAAACCAATCTACATTGATCATCCTATCTTAAAAATTGGTAGAGATATTATAATATGTGATAGCTACAATTTTTACTCATTTATCTGATTCAAAGGTATTTCAACCATGTTGTGAGATATCATCAAAACCCCTAGGAACTTTGTTTTGCATTTTTGGGGAAAATGGGCCTGAACAATGTCATTACTCCATAGAGGCAGTTTACAACTTACATTTGCCAAAATATAAATATACATGGTTCTTACACGACTTAATAAACATACTATAACTCCAAATAGGATTCACCATGATCCTATTTCTTAATACAAGTACCTTTACATCTCTTTCAAGCCACCTATAGGTGGACAACATCATGCATACAAGTAGTGAAGGAAACTTGGACAGTATGCAAGGTACTTATGTTTATCAAAAATTTATATACCCAAAATGTTTTTAAAATAAAATTATTTTCACTATGGGAGATTGAAAAATCTATCAAATTCTCCTTCTCAGTATGACATCAAAAAGGGAATTATTGTATATGAAGATGAGTTATAACAGGCATATTATGAGCAAGATTGGTATGATGGGCATAAAATTTGGCCTTAAATAGGTTATAAACTCATATAAATACCTAAAAAACCATTATTCACATTCTAAAACACCTAAAATAAGTGTCAAAACCTTATCTTCAACGTGAATTCATCAATGAGATCACCTGTACATGTTCATTAATGGTTGCTTGCCTGTGAATATTGCATATGATTGCAAACACACGGAGATTGATTTAAATAATGGAGTTTGAAATGTAAATTGAATATATATCACATTGAAAACATGTGAAAATTTATATCAAAACCCTTTGAATCCATGAACAAGCATGAATTTTCTAAAAATGTGAAAACTACCTGTAACTCAGAAAGGTGTATCCTTTTGCAACTTTGAGCTACTTGACTCATCTAAACATCATGAAAATTGAAAAAAATCATGGAGAGAATATGAGGATGAATCCAAAATAATATTTAACCAATATGACCAACTAGATTATACGTAATTTCCCAAACCAAAGTAAAACCTATAGGATGCATGAAACAAGTAGAAAAGCATAGTCAACTTCATGAGGATGGTTCATAAAGCACATGACACCATTATTAGAAATATTTTAATGAAAATTAATTTATATAAGTGTAATTTAACCTTCCCAAGGTGTTTTATCTAGAACCTCTTGATTTGTTCATACTAAACATAAACCTGAAGGTCACTTTTGTATGTTTAAAAGGGCAAAAAAAGAGCAAAATGGTTTTGGGCCTAAAATGGCACTTTCAAAGCACTTAAAATGTATAAATAAACTTGAGGAAGATGAAGAGTCATTAAAAAATTATACCACATGGAAAAAATCCCCATGGGCCATATAAGTGCCAAACTCAACTTTTATCTAAAAAAAATGCCCTTTCTTTTGAAGAACCTACCACCTTTCAGTTACGTCAATTGATTAAGATATCTTAGGACACATGGGGTGTGACATCACATTTTTTAACCTTAAAACCTCCCAATAAATACATAAAACTTATTAAATGCCCCTTTTTGACCTCAAAATGACTAAAATAACTAAATATTAAGTATAGTATAAGATTAAATGACATTAATTAACTTATAAAACTCTTTGTGACATATGTATTAGACCCTTAAAACACCTAAAAGTCATTTTTATACCTATAAGGGTCCTAATTTGACTTAAAATTCAAATTTGGTCAACAAATTGGTGAATCATAGGGGTAGTATGCCTGTTATACTAACTAGACTAGTAGCCTTATCAATCCATTGGGATCAGGGAATCATTTAAGTCTGAGACACAACAAGAGGACTTTGACCATAGGCTTTGATCAAGACAAGATAACTAATTACCTCAACCACACAAAATAAAGAACACACATAAGCAAAGTAAACACACTAACAAGACACACACACATGTGCTCAAAGCACTTAGGGAAATTAGAAAATAACTACTATATAAAAATAAAAACTAATCATACCTCCTTTCTAGAATCAGAAGGAAAAATTCTTGAATCATCTTCATGGTGAGATGAAACATAGTGCCAATCATGTTTCTCCTTGGATTGAATGATTTACGGACCAGACCTATTCCTTAACACTTCACTTGATGTGATCTCAAGTAGATTATCCTTAAATAGGTCTCTAATGTAGATATATTCCTCTTTAAATTGTTAACATACCTTATATAGCTACCTACTCTTCATCTCATGATCAAATTGCATCTTCTTTATAGGCATGGCTTCAAGAGGATTGGTTTCTTGTTCCTTATAAGATTGAGGCCAATAGGATTTTGTTACATCCTTCAAGAGATGATGTGTTTCTCCCAGATGATTGAGAGGATGATAGCCCATCTTGATGAATTCAAACATGCCACCATGAAATGTATATGCTTCTTGAAAGGATAGATTTGAAAGGGTGCTTTTCCTTAGTATACTTACTTTAGTGCCAAATATACCTTCTCCATATTTGGATAGATCATAGCCTCCTTGAAGAGGAGTATATATTGATCCAATGATTTCAAACAAGTCATCTAAAGGTTGATCAAGAACTTGTACTTGCCCATCCATGACATCTTGTAAAGTGATTGAAGAACCAATGAAGGTTTCCTCTTCTTTGGCAAAAGATTCTTTTTTCCTCATCAACCCAATCAAAAATATCCACACAAGAAGTCACATCTTATTAATAATTTAATATCCCTTGAGGGCTCTTTATTTGAATATCAATTTCCATATTATGACTTTTCTTCTCAACGGCTACAAGACCCTTTATTTCTTTCTCCTTCTTGGTGATGCCAAGACTAGGCATCTTGAAGTCATGTGACTTAGTCTAATGAGGTTGCCAAGGAGTTAGGATTTATTCAAGAAAAATTTCCAATTTTATATAAACCAAATACTCATATTTAGGTTCCCATACCATAGGTACATCAAAGAAAAGGGTGATGGGGTGAGGACAAGATGAACTAGATGGTGGAGGTGGCACATAGAACTCAAAATCAGATTGAGAGTGAAGTATAGGGGCTTATTTTGAAAGATTTTGAGGAAGGGGAGAAATAACTTGGGATAAAACAACTTGATCTTCTTATTTACACTTGAAAATCACTTCATTCTCATCTGACTTAACTTGAGGAAGGGTAGTTGGGGTGTGTTTAGGTATAGGATCTTCTTTTGGGTCTAAAACTTGTATCACACCTTGACTTAGCAATTTCACCTTTGCCTCTAACTCTTTAATTTACTTAGCTAGATTCTCTTGGAAAAGTCTACTTGAAGTTCATAGGCATCATCATGAGGATGAGGAGTACAAGAGGGATAACATGGAGAATAAGAGGTATCTTGAGGAAGGGTGGAAGGGACCTGCATATGATCAAGTTTTTCTTCAACTTCACACTCTTTATCTAGGCTTTTCTCCTCCTTCTTTCCCTAGGATTCCACTATCTTAGTCCAGCTTAGGATGTTGGTATTAGGGTTATTTTATTGAGGTGGTGATTCAACTTAAGGAGTAGATGAATTATTCAAGAAACTTGGAATCTTCACCTTGTCTCCAACTTTGAATGGCATATCTAAAGGTCTCCTCTTGAGGTGAAGATGTAATGGGAGAGAGAAATGAGGGCTTGAATTCCACTTCCTTTGATGCTAACATGGAATATTTCATTTACATATTGGCCAACTCAATTTTAATATCAATTTTTACTTCAAACATAAGGCTAGTCTTTTCAACTCTCTCTTCCACTTGATTTGGAAAAGGATGACTTTGGCTATTTTGATTGGGCTCATGAGTAGGGATCAAAAGTCACTGATAACAAACTTGGGGAAGTGGATATGAAGGTTGATAGACTTGGTGAGGATTTTCCTCATGAATTCTTAGTTTATCTTCTAAGGATGCAATCAATCCACTCACATCTAGCATCTCACTTGTGAGCCTTTGCTAATTGGCTCTCTCAATAGGTATCCACTCTATTTTAACCAATTTTAATGCATCTCTTACCTTGTGAATGAAATGTATAGGGACATCTTGACCATGTCCCATTAGTGTATCAAGCTCTAATATGTACTTTTCATATCCCAAGAGTGTCTTCTTGAAGGTGGAAATGGATTGAGTTGAGAAGTGTCTAGGTTGACTAGGGGGAGTAAGACATTGAGGAGGCTGGCTATAGGACTGGTAAGAATCATGAGAAGTCTGATAATAGCCATGTGGGAGTTGATAAGGATCATTAAAATAATAGTAAGGATCATTAACAGAAAAATGTTACCAAAAATTTTCAAAGGAAAACTTAGGATTCTTGACCAATTGATATAACTTTTAAGTCACCATTGATGCTTGGATAGATGCCTCTAAAGGCTGATTATTGAGAGATAACACCAAAAATATCTCAACTTCTTGGACCAAGAGTCCCATCAAGCATGAAAAAAACTATTGTCATTTGGATTTTCACCCTTTGAGGAGATTCCTAAGCTCTCCTCATCCAAGTGGCACAATGAAAACAACCTAGGCTTGTGGGTAGCCTAAGGATGAGGTGAATCTCTAGATAGGGCTAGCTCCATTGATGTACCACTTTGGATCACAACTACACCTAAAATTTGGGGGGGGGAAAGGGAAAGAGATAATTAAAAGAAAAATATTATAAGGGAGGTGATACACTATATAAGATGATGACTTCTAACCAGCAACATGTTACACATGAGAACAAAGGACTAACCAAACATACACTCTTTTAATCTGCATCCTCTCACATCAATGTTACATTATGAGGTTATGGATGAATGTGTAAAGATAAGAAGACTAGATAAGAGGCCTTGAATGGCACTAGTGAATATATTAACTCACTCAATCCTTGAAATTTCCTACAACACTTCACGTGTCTAGTAAAAATAAGCTTTCCAACTACAAATAGGATGAAAGAATGATATAACATACTAAGGAATCCATAGTCTTCACTAATTAAGATCCAAAATTCAAGTAGAAAACACTATGAATAATAATTAATAGGTTAAAAATTAGTATTATTATTCATAAAATGGTATGAAATAAGTATGGATTTGCCATACTCAGGTGGAGCATAAGTTACAATGGCCAAAATGGCTAGTCTTATAGAACCTAAGAGAGAGAGGAGAAGAAATAAGTCTAAGGGTCACAAGAACACTTGTAAAGCTAAGAAAAATAGTTAATTGTGAATTATAATAGGATTTTTGATGAATCATGCAAGGTAAATAAGTACAATTTTCCATCCAAGTCATCAAACTCTTGCAAAGTGGCATAAAATTCTCTTAATTGGCTCAAAAAAACTGCTTTAATGATTTGGGATTATTGAACACCTCATAACTAACTAGGAATATGTATAATGATTGGGATTAAGGGTAAGGATTTCAGAAAATCCTCTCCATGCATTATTTTTACTCTTGGTCCTCTAGAATCATCCCAAAATGAGATATCATCTATTGTCAAGAAAACTCCTATTTCATGCACCCTGCACACTTGGCCTCAAAATTGGATTTATTTTTACATGAAAATACATGGGAGGGAATTTATTACAAGTTTAAATATTCTCAATGTCATTATAATCATTAGGGACACCTTAAAATTAGCTCACTTGAAGTTTTCCATCCTTCTCACTAGCTTGTTCACTATGCCAGTTTTGACTGACTGAGATGAGAGCTATTTTTTTCACACTTATAAGTTTTTAAAAGGAATTAAATGGAAACATGTAGTTATAAAAGTAATAATATCTAGCCCAAACTTTATTTCATCTCTTGAAACCTCTTGTATCTTACAAAACACACAAAATAGTCAAGAAAACCTTATTTTACACCCTATTCTTATAATTTTGTATAAATGAAAAGCATGGGACAGATCATAAGAGAGTAATATACAATTTATAATCACTATTATATACAAAATATTCCATTTTATTATCTAACTCCATTTCCTCCATCAGGTCTTGACTAAGGGTTTACAAGGGTTTTAATACTATTTTGACTCTTAAGCTTTGTTTATAAAACTCTGACATCCAAATTGAAAAAAAAAAATAATGATGATTTTAAATGACCATTATAACACCTATAAAATCCTTTGGAATCCATGCATAGCCTCCAATAAGATATGAGTATCAAAACTTGACCTATCAAGCTCTTCTTTCCCTTCCTACAAGCCTAAGTGGGGTTTGAGCTCAAAATGGACTATCTTATGAATATCATGTAATGTGAAAGATTTATAACACCTGTAATAACATTATAATAATTATATAATAGGATAGGAATCATATTTCATTATATAAGTGTAAATGGTTCTCCATTTGGGCACCAAGCTTGAACCTTGCCTAACAGGTTTGAGTTTCCTTAAAGCACAAAATGAATTTACTAATGGATTAACTATATTAAAATATATCCTAAATATATATAATGTCCCAATATACATGTTAAAATCCATTATAAATTTCACCTAGAGCTAGAAGTGGCATTGGTCTCTTATTTGGTCTCTAGGCCTTAATTCTACCTACTAGGTCTGATTGCAACCTTAGTATTTTAGACCTCTCTATTAGTTTCCTTAATTTTTTATTAGTATCACATTTTAGATAGGATGTAATTAAAATTTAAATAATTTTTTAATGGGTATCCTTATCTTCTTGTTCACCTTATCACTTACTTTCCTCTAAAACTTGTCAATTTGCACATGAGGGGAGTGCCCTCTGTCTGAGACAAAATAGAGGGAACTCCCCTATTTCCATAGACAAATGTGATTATTATAATATATTTTAAAAGTAATAAGGGTGATATAAACAAAATTTCAACTCTCTAATAGGTCATTTTACCCTCTAAAGGCCTCAAGTTCTAAGACAGACCAGTCAGGCAAGGATTATGTGTAGGAAATCTAGTTTAGACTATGTATTTCATCATTTAATCCCTCTTTGATTTGTTTTACACTAACAAGAGACTATAAAAGTTTTAATGATCATAATTAAGGAATTATAGGTCTGTTAAAGACCTAAAATCCTTAGATACTTGTTCCCATACCCTGACCAGTCAAGACTGTATCCCATTTCTAACTGTGTTTTTGCCTTTGAAGGAACACTTGTAAATTATTTCATGAATCAAGCTTAGAATAAATGTTTTAAATTTTTTTATAGTCCATTATGTCCATATAAAAATTGTTTTGACTTATATTCATGCTTTGAATTATCCTAAACCACCCCTCAAATACATTTCTCAATTGACTATCTACCTACAATCACCTACAACTGACTGTAGGTAGAGTCCTGTAGGTGTTTATGAGTTTAGAAGGTCATTATGTTTGATTTTTGAGATAATTTAAAAATTTATAAAGTATAAAATAATTTTTTAAAACCATTACCATACCTTAACACTCATGTATGAAATAAAGGAGACAATTCTCAAACTTGAACTCCATGTTGCTGGGTGCTTATTTTCATGGCCTATGTACTGACTAAAGGTATGTTTGGGGAACCAAAACATAAAGTATAATTCCATATGATGATATTTTAGTTAATGGATGAAAATTTAACAATTTATATCCACTCACATATGGGGCATATTCCTAATTTAAAACTTGGGTGGAGAAAGGTCCTTTTCGGACTCAAGCCTATAGGTTTCACTACCTATTCTCAGAGCATAAATTGACAAGTTTGAGCCATCTAAAAACCAATATCCATTAATCATCCTCTCTTAAAAATTGGTAGAGTTATTATAATATGTGAGATATACAAGGTTTATTCATATATCTACTTTAAAGGTCATTTCAACCATGTTGTGAGATATCATCAAAACCCCTAAGAACTCTATTTTGCATTTTTGGGGAAAATGGGCCTGAACAGTGTCATTGCTCCATAGAGGTAGTTTATAACTTACATTTGACAACATATCCATATACATGGGTCTTCCATGACTTAATAAACATAATATAAATATAAACAAGATTCACCATGCTCTCATTTCTTAATGCAAGTATTTTTACATCTCTATCAAGCCACCTTTAGGTGGACAACATCATGTATACAGGCAGTGAAGGAAACTTGGACAGTATGCAAGGCACTTATGTTTATGAAAATTTTATATACCCAAAAAATTGTTCAAATTAACTTATTTTCACTATGGTATATTTTAAAAACTATCAAATTCTCCTTATTATGACATCAACAAGGAAATTCCTGTATATGAAGATGAGTTGTAGCAAATAGATTGTGAGCAAGATTGGTATGATGGACATAAAATTTGGAATTAAATAGGTTATAAACTCATATAAATACATAAAAAAACATTATTAATGTTCTAAAACACTTTAAATAAGTGTCAAAACCTTCTCTTCAATGCAAATTCATCCATGAGATCACCTGTACATGTTTATTAATGGCTGCCTACCTGTGAATGTTGTATATGACTACAAACTCATGGAGTTTGATTTGAATAATGGAGTTTTAAATGAAAATTTAATATATAACACATTAAGAACATGTTAAAGGTTATATCACAACCCTCTAAAGCCATGAACAAGTATAAAGTTCCTGAAAATGGTGAAAACTACCTGTAACTCAGAAAGGTGTATCCTTTTGCAACTTTGAGCTACTTGACTCATCCAAACATCATGAAACTTGAAACCAAGCATGGATATCAGATAAATATGAATCAAAAATATTCTATAACCAATATGAGTAATTGGATTATGCATAAATTTATAAACTAAAGCAAAACCTATAGGGTGCATGAAATAATAAATAGAAAAACGCAATCAACTTTATGAGGATGGTTCATAAAGCATAAGCCACCATTATTAAAAATATTTTAATGGAAATTAAGGTATATGAGACTAATTTCACCTCCCCAAGGTGTTTTTTTTGAAACCTCTTGAGCTATCTATACTAAGCATAAAACTAAAGGTCACTTATGCATGTTTAAAAGGGCATGAAAGGAGCAAAACATTTTTTGGGCCTAAAATGGCACTTCTAGAGAAATTAAAACATATAAATGAACCTTAGGAGATTAAGAGTCATATTAAAACCTTCTCCCACATGGCACACTTCCCCATGGGCTGTACAAATGCCAAACTCACCTTTTTTCTTAAAAAAATTACCCTTTCTTCTAAATATCAAACCATCTTTCAATTATGTCAATTGATTAAGACCTATTAGGACACATGGGGCATGAAATAAATTTTTTTAACCTTCAAAATTCCTAATAAATCCATACAACTCATTAGATGCCCCTTTTTTGACATCAAAATGACTAAAATGACTAAGGATCAAGGCTAGTATAATATTAAATGGAATTAATTAACCTATAAAACACCTTATGACATATGTATTAGACCTATAAAACCCTAAAATTCAAATTTTTACCTATGTGGGTTCCAATTTGACTTAAAAGTCAAATTTGGTCAACAAGTATAATATATCTTTATACCATAATTTATTACCCTTCCATGTAAGTTTTTTAGATTCATTAGAACCCTGTTAAAGATTTTGAATCAAATATTTGGTAACACTATCATTATCCAATTTTGATCTTGATTATTTTATCTAGTCTTAATTCCATGTGATCATTATTGCATAACAATGCCTCAACTGATTCATCCTCATGAGAGAGGAAATATAACACCACATTCTATTTTCCTTTCTTACACACTATTTCAAAATCAAATCCTAACATTTTAGTCACCCATTTATGTTTTTCTTCAGATGATAATCATTATTCCAAAAAATATTTGAGGCTATCATGATCAATCTTTACTTGAAAGTGATGACTGATATAAGAAGGTCTCCATTGCTTGATTGCATGCATAATAGCTACCATCTCTTTCTCATAGATTGGTTTGAACCTATTTTTCCCTTCATTTGAAAAATTTCAAATGTTAGTGGTCTTCCTTATTACATGAGTATAACCCCCATGCCATCTAATGATGCATTAAGTCCACAACAAAAGTTTTTGAATAATCAAGAGTAGCCAAAATTGGATTTATGGATATAGCCATTTTAAATTATTCAAACACCTTGGTAGCTAAATTAGTCAACTGGAAGGAATCTTTATTCAATAAAGAGGTGATGGGGTTGTAATACTGCCATAATTTTTGATAAACCTACGATAGTAACCAATTAGCCCCATAAATATTGAGAGGTTATTGAGGGTCTTGGAAACCTACCACTCCATCATCACTTGGATTTTTTTAGGATCAAATTTCACTCCTTAATGTGAAATAATATGACCCAAGTACTCCACATCTTGGGCACCAAAAACACATGTAAAAGGTTTGGCATAAAGATGATGTTATTATATAACTAAAAGTACCTATTTCACATAATTCAAATAGTCTCCCAATTTTTATTGTAGATGAGGATATAAACACCAATACAAATTTTCTCAAAAATGGCCTAAAAGTGGTATTCATCAAACTATAAAAAATAGATGGTGCATTTGTGAGGCCAAAAGGCATGACCATAAATTCATAATGGCATTCATGAGTTTTGAAAGTGATTTTAGGTATGTCTTCATCATAGATTTGAATATGATGATATCCAAAGTGAATGTCTAACTTGGTAAAATAAACAACACCATGTAATTCATCTAAAAAATCATCAACTATTGGAATTGGTAACTTATCTTTGATGGTGTACTTGTTTAGTTATCTATAGTCTATCACATGCTCCAAGTGTCATCCTTCTTCTACACCATGACCATAGGGGAGGAATATTCATTTTATTTATGTCAGATGGTTCATGCCTCCAAAATCTCTTGTATCATATTTTTAATTTCACTCTTCTAGGCATAGGGATAGTTGTAGGGTCTGATGTTGGGTGGTGTACTTCTTAGAATGAGAAAAATAACATGATCATGCACATGAATTGGAGGAAATAATTTTGGCATGTCATAAAAATAACATAATGGTCATACATCACCCTTTAAAAATTATGATGTGTAGACTCAGTTGGTTGAAACTCTAAGGAAAATAAGCATGCCATAAATCCCTTAGCATATTTTCTAAGAATCTTCATCATCTGATGGGAAATAACTAATTGTGGATATTTAGCCCATAAACCACATAGTTCAAAGGTCTAGACTTCTAAATGAAACCTCATTAATAGTTCCTATAAATTTATCTTGATAGTGCCTAAAATATTGAGCCATTACACTCCTCAAACAATACCAGCTCCTCCTATGGGAATAACAAACATAGGGGAATCTAACAAGTAGTCTCCCATAGAAAGCTTAATGCTATGAAATTTTATAGAAGAGAAGATTGTACCACCATCTACATTCATGACCTAAACTTTTAGAGCTGGGTATATGAAATAGTTCAAACAAATAGCCAATTTACTATTGATGAAGCTATGTTTACCTTTTGTTTCTTCAAGAAACCCACCACATTTAATGCCTAAAAGTTCATGATAGGAAATAGTAGGTTGAGAATCTTCAGATTCATCCTTAGGTTATTCCAAACCTACCCCTAAAGCCTAATCATCTTCTTCCTCCTCATTGGTACCTTCAATGTAAAATAAACTATTTTCAGCACATCGATGTCATTTACTCCATTTTCTATTACAAATAAAACACAAACATTTTACATATTTTTATTCAATTTACTAAGGGGTGAATTTGGTAGGCTAAAAAAATGATGGTGCTAATAAAGTGTGTTCACAGAGATTAGTGAAAGGTCATCATCTAATTAATTTTTTTTCCTTAACCATGCATGCCCTTGGTATGGATTTAGATACATTATTAGGATGAAACATGTGAACCTTCAATTGGATGCAATATTTGAGGCCACCCAAAAATAGGTTAGTTAGATTTTTATGGATGATGTCTACCACATGTAAGGAGAGATTATGAAATTGATGAATGTAATGATTTATAGTCTCAGTTTGGCATATCTTAGATAGATGGCTAAAGTCATTTTCAAAGACATTGTTGTGATAGTGAAGCTACAATTCCTCAAAAAATACTAACCATGAAACTAAGACACCTTTATTTTTATTTTGAGAACACAACCAATAATACCAAATGAACTGCTTAGGTTCCAGATTTAGAGAGGCCATGGCCACATTTTATGAATAGGGAAAATGATGTAGATAAAAAAAATTTAAATTTAAGTAATACATGTGAGTGAATCATTACCATCAAAATTATGCAATTCCACTTTTGGAAACATAAACTTCAACCCTATATTGGTGATATAATTATTTAGATTGGGATAAAAAATTAGAGTGGTGGAGAGTTATTTTTCAGAGGTTGAGATACAACGTTGGCCAATAGCCCAATGATTTATTGAAATTAATCCCTCAATCCATTCATCTCCCCTCTCATCCCCATGAATTCCCCTTGAACTACATGGAGATCATATTTCCACACCCATGTAACTCTGATTAAAGGTGTTGAACCACCAATAAAATAATTAGTTATAAAGTTTCAAACTCCATGTCATCTTGGTGAGGAGTTTTAGACATTTATTTCCCTTTACTACTTTCATGAGTGTTAGGTCCAACCATGCACAAACCCTAGGAGGGTTACAACCCCAAAAACAAGGTATCAGTAGATGATACTAATGTGATCACCTCACCAAGATGAATCTAATGATTGTTAATGTGCACAAGGGTGAAAAATTTCATCCCAAAAAATTATACTAGTATAAAATACCATTGCTATTATCTCATAGAGATAAATCCAATAACTATTAATTTTCACAAGGTTAAATTTTTTCCAAACTTTTTTTCACAATTTTTTTTATTTTTTCCTTTATTGTAAAAAAACCATGAACAAAACTATGATGATAATTTTTTTAATTCTTATAGAATCAAAAGTTATGTTTTTCAATCTTCTAGTGTTTAAGATGTTAGATCTAAAAAAATGACACTATAAAAACTTTCCCAAATCAAAGCTCTGATACCACTTGTAATGAAATTACTTAAATAATTCACAATAATAGAATAATATATCAAAAAAATAAGAACAAAAAAAGTAGATCCACATCAAAAATTTTTTAGATAGAAAATGAATTTTAAGCAAAGCTATAACTAGATTTGGGGCATAATTGGGGGCCTAGTCCCCAAAAGGCTAAAAATCCAAGAAACCAAGACAAAAATAAATAAATGAAAGAACTAAATCTTACCAAAAAAACACAAAACGTAAACCAAAAGAGCAAGAAGACAAAGCCATGGATGAAACCAAAGAAGACAACCCTCAGAGCAAGTAGTAAGAAATAAAGATGTCACTCTAGTAACAGGAGAACCTCCAAAAGAAAGATCTCTCAACCCTAGGACACAAGAGTTCTTCCTTTGATAGAAAAAAGAGCTTTTAGGGTCCACTGAGTTCCACCAACGAATGGATTTTATAGCATCTAGTTGTAAACATTCTGCATTAGTCTTTCTACCTTTTTTTTACTAATTTTCTTGTAATAATATTGTAGATATTAGTTATTAATCCTAGGTGTCTAGCTTAGGTGTCTTAATTTTTGTCTTATTCAATAAGCTTTACATTCTTGTAGGAATAGGAAGAGTCATTGGGAATGTGAAATCAATAGTCTTTGATAGTCTATTTATTGTAATGTTTGCTCTCATTTTTAGTTGAATAGTGAAATGCAATTTTGGCTTCACCAAACTTGTTTCATTATCCTTCTGAATAATGTATCAGGCCTGACATTCGTATCAAATCTTGGTAAAAATATTCTATTTTTCTTCTCCATTTTTATAACTATACAGACCTATAATTAAGTTTTTTCTTTTTGTAAATTTTTGTATAACAAGTGTATGATGACAAATTAGCTTGGAGGGCTTTTTTGACTATATGACTTACAACATTAGACTACTGACATGGTAGTCTATTGGCTATGTACAATTTCAAGCATGACATTTAAAAAAAAAGAGTTGCATCTTCCTTTCATCTACTGTGCTTGTCTTTTCCTTGTTGTGTTTGTATTTTCACCTATTGTATTTGGTATTAAATTATCTTTTCCTTGATGCATTACATTTTCATCTGAGCTAAGTACTATCTAAGCCATAACCTATGTGGAAGTGTTTGGCATATGGTATAAGGCTTATTTAAGGTGTTTTGACTATATTTATAAAATTATTCTAACATATTAATGACCAACATGGAGTTTGGGGTTGTGTTTTTTTCTCTCTCTCTCTAGCATTAAAACCTACATCATACATTAGCTTGACTACAAATGAGCTATATGGAACTGAGTGGAGGTATATATTGAAAATTATTGAATAAATTTATAACCCTAACACTTAAACAAGTTGGTCATATATATTACTCTAATAATGGAATCAATCTGCCACATAAAACAAAAGGAGAAGAAGGTATATGCTTTTTCATTAAAAAGCAAAATTTCATTTTTTTAAATGTTAAATTTCAAAATTCAAAAAATTTAAATTTGAAAGCATTTTAAATTTAGATAAATTTTTAAAAATTGCCTTAAGCAAGCTACTCTAAGAGGATTTTCTAAAAATAACCAAATCATGTAATTCAAGGAGAAATGGGAGAGATACTCTTTTTACCCATTCGTGTATGTCAAAAAGTGTAAATCTTGAAATCATGAAAAATTGAGTATATTGATGTATGCGGTTTTATTTTTAAGTTGGTGTTAATGATAAGGAAAATAATTTTTAGTACCTTTGTGTACATGGAAAAGGGGACCATTTTGGAGTGATAAGGAACTAATTAGGGTTAAACAAAACTAAAAACCTCCAAAAACTCAAAACCATACATTCCATCAAATCCATTATTGACACTAATTTAACTGGCAAAGACAGTTGGAGAGAATGGTCTCAAAAAGTGGAGAACACACTCATCTTAAACTATATATGGTTTAATATTAGTGATGGGCAAAAACAACCAGATGAACCAATAAGGAATAAAAATGACAATCAAACATAGAAGCAAAAAAACCAGAAGACTTTGGCCTTGTTGAAGGTATCAATGGATGAAGATGTGTTTTATCATATATAGGGGTGAAATACACCATGGGAAGCATATCATAAATTAAAGGACCTATATGACTCCCATTTAGATTTGGAATTCATTCAGTTGTAGTTGAAACGGTTTGACCTAGAGTTGAAAGATGGTGATGTGATGAGATTAGCTTCATAGATATGTGCTATAAAACATGATGTTGAAGCAACAGGTGTCAAAATTGACATATACATGACTGCATTCATAAAATACCTTAGTCTCAACTATTAAACCTATTCAGAGTCTCTACAAGCAAGCAATCAATTGAAGACTCTCACATTTGACCAATTGGTTGAAAATATGATAAAAAGAGAAAAGGCATTTGAAAATAAAATAAAAACCACAATAGGTAAAAGTGTGTGCTATGTCAAAAAAAATTCTTTTAAACCATCAAACAAGGCCATGTATTTTGAAAATGAAGGCAATAACAAGTACAAGGGAAAATGTGGCAAAAATGAAAATCATGGTGGTCAAAATAAAAAACAAAATGATAAAAAAACCCTCTATTATGAATGGTGTGACAAAAAAGGTAGCCATGAGACTCAAGAATGCAAGACTCTATGGGATAAAATTGAAGCATGCCATAAAAATAAAGAGGGAAATTCAAAAAATAGTCAAAAGAGTCAAACTCAGCCAAATTTACTAGTGAACATATGTTTTCAATACAAATGATGAAGCAAACAATGTCTTGATCAGTTCTTCCTGATTTGATGCTTGACTTCTTGATACTGGTGCCACTCAACATATGAATTTCCAAAAAGTATTCTTTGAAGAGTATAATAAATAAATTTGTGGCTCAGTATACCTTATAGATAGATTAAGTCTACAACCATAGGGAAGAGGTACAGTTTGACTCAAGTGTCTAGGGCTTCCAGACTACAAATTTGAGAATGTTCTCTACCTTCATCAATTGAAATGAAACTTGTTGTCCCTAGTGATCATAAGGCAAAAAGGCCATTCTATTCTATTGGATAATGGTAATGTCATAATTAAGAGAAAAAGTGACAATGTAGTCATTTTAACTTGATATGAGGAAGGGAAAATACTCAAATTGAAGGGTGAGCCATCAAACTCAAGGAATTATGCTCATCTTGTGGAAGATATAATGTCTCCAAACATGTTGTGGCATGCTTGATTTGGGCACACTCACTATAAAAACATTCATATATTAAAAAATAATGGTGTTATTGGCATGCGTACATTGCCCACAAAATTAGATCAGAAGTGTGAAGGCCGCATCTTGGCTAAACACACAAGAACACCATTTCTAAAGTCACAGTGGAAAGTAGATAGAAAATTATATCTTATTCATTCAAAATTATGTTCTCTTCCACTCCTCTCTATTTGTGGTCATAAGTTCTTCATGCTATTCATTGATCACTATAATAGGATGACAAGGATATAGTTTCTAAAAAGGAATTATAATTCTTTGATACTTTCAAAAAGTTTCGAATAATGATTGAAAATGAATCACAAACCCACATTGAAAAACTTAAGATAGATAATGGTGGTGAATTCACATCAAAGAAGTTTGAATCCTATCTTGAGTAAAATGGGATCAAACACCATCTCATAGTTCCTCACATTCCATAATAAAATGGAGTAGTTAAAAGAATGAATAGAACTATGATGAATATGGTTCATACAATGTTGTATTTCAAAGGGGTAAATCTACACTTTTGGGTTGAAGAAAATAATATAGTAGTATACCTTCATAATAGATCACCATCAACAAATCTTGAATCAGAGACTCCATATCAGATGTGGTGTGGTCACCTCTCTTTAGTATGACATCTTTAGATTTTTGGATCCACTTGTTATGCATTGATTCTAAAGGATAAAAGAAACAAATCAGACCACATGAGTAAAAAATGCATCCACTTTGGATATTCTGATTCCTCCAAGGCATTCAAGATATATGATGAGAAAGAGAATAAGTTTCTTATCATAAGAGAAGTTGTATTTTATGAGACTATAAAGAACAAAGAGCATATTGATCACTAGTTAAGTCAAATAGACAAATATGTAAAGTTTGATCTCTACAAAGAGAGTGATTTGAATATTGTAGAAAATGAGTGGGGGACATAGAGTTAGGAATATATTGATTTTCTATTATCATTTATACATGAGCTTGAAACTCCTCCTAAAGGAGAGTGTGAAACTTCATCAGATATTGAATAGGGGCTAGCAGAATATAGGGCATACAGTGAAGGAACTTTAGAGGATGAACTTAAATCACCTACAACAAAAAACAAGATGCCTAAGTGGGCCACTCAAAAATCAAAGTATGTGAGACTTGATGAAGTTGGGAAAATAGGAACTCAAAGTACACATACAACCTCCTCTCAACCAACTAAGTCTATTGATGAAATTTAGGACATGAATGGAAAACTCATATTGGATGATTCCCAAGAGGAACTAAATGTTGCATTTGATTAAAAACTAACAAATTTCAAACAAGATAAGAAGCTTGAATCTTAGAGAAAAGCAATGAAAGATGATAATAATTCACTAGTGAAAAATGGGACTTGGAATCTAGTTGAACCACCATATGATTACAAACTGATTGTCTACAAGTGGGTCTATCACAAAAAATATAAGGTAGATGGCTCACTTGACAAGAATAAAGTAAGGCTTATCATAAAGGGGTATGCTCAAAAATATGTAATTGACTTCAATGAAACCTTTGCACCTATAGTAAAATGGACTAAAATTTAGACCATGTTGGCTTTGGCAGCTCACAACGAATGGAAAGTTCACCAAATAGATGTTAAAACTACATTTTTGGATGGAGACCTCAAGGAAACTATGTACATGACAAAAACTAATGGTTTTGTAGTAAAGGGACAAGATCATAAGGTGTGAAAAATGGAAAAAATGCTGTATGGTTTGAAACATGCCCCTCGAGCATGGTACAAAAAACTAGATGAGCGCCTCATGAACACAAACTTCAAATGTTTTGAGTTTGAAGATGCAATTATTTTCATCAAAACAATTGACAAAATTATTTTATTTGTGGTGGTGTATGTTGATGATTTGCTCATCATAGGGAATAATGAATGGTACACTACAAAGTTCAAATTAGAGTTGATGAAAAGATTTGAAATGATTGATTTGGGTTATCTTCATTACTATTTGGGTATTGAAGTAATTTATAAACCAAAGTATTTATTCATCACTCAGTATAAGTATGTTGGTGACATTCTAAGCAAGTTCAAAATGAAATATTGTAATCCTCTCAGCACACCCATGAAATAAAATCTCAAACTCCCATATGAAAATTCAATAGATTTGGTTGATGCCACTAAATATAGACAACTCATTAGAAGTCTGATTTATGTGACTACCACTCAACCAAATATATCATATGCATTTGGTCCCCTCTCAAAATTCATGCAACAACCTAGGGAGATTCATTGGGTAGTAACAAAAATGGTCCTCAGATATCTCAAAGGCACACAACATTTTGGGATCAAATTTATATAGGGTAGGAGACTTCAAACTGGTTAGGTATTTAGATTCCAACTATACTGGTGATCATAAAAATGGAAAGTCTACCTCAGGTTTTTTAATGAATTTAGGAATAGAAATTATCAGTTGGAAGTCCAAGAAGTAATCAATGCCAATAATTTATTTACCAGAAGCTGAATATATGGCTGATTCAAAGGCAACTAGAGAGATGTTGTGGCTTAGAAGGGTTCTTTCAGATTTGTAGGATAAATAGGTTTCATCAACACCTCTCATGGTTGAAAACACTTCTACAATATAGATAGTAAATAATCCAATCTTTTTTGACCAAACCAAGCACATAAATACCAAATTTCATTTGATTCAGTACTATGTGAAAGATGGCAATGTCAAGTTGCAATAGTGCCTAGTAATAGAGCAACCAACAAACATCTTGACAAAGGCACTTGGATGAGAAAAATTTGAAAAGTTTAGAGGAATGATTGGTCTAACAAAGACACCTATAGATTAAGTGGGGTATGTAACAATATTATAGATATTAGTTATTAATCCTAGGTGTCTAGCTTAGGTGTCTTGCTTTTTATCTTATTCAATAAGCTTTCCATTCCCATACGAATAGGAAGAGCCATTGAGAATGTGAAATGAAAAGTCTTTGATATTCTATTTATTGTAATGTTTTCTCTCATTTTTATTTGAATCATGAAATAAAATTTTGGCTTCACCAAACTTATTTCATTATCATTCTAAATAATGTATCTGCCCTAACATTTCTTACCATAGTTTGGTTTAGTGAGTACACATTACCTTTGAGAAATAGACAACACTTATCTAGAACTAAAGATCTATTCTTCTTCCTCTTGATAAAATGCCTCAAAAACCTCTATGCAATTTAATTACCCAAGACTTAAAACCTCTGAAGGTGTTCCACCCTAACAATGAATCTATATTGAACCTTATTCACAAAATGAAATAAAACCCTCCAAAATTTGGTTCTCAAAACCCCCTTTCCCATAGGGGGAGTAGACTGGTCATTATTGTTCTCTTGACAAATCAACTGAGGGTTGTTTGCCAAATCCCCTTATAGATATTGCCTATTTATTAAAGGACCAACCAAATAAAGATCTAAATATTTATCAAGAGGTAGAGGAACCTCCCTCTCCTTCCCCCAATTAGAACCCCCTCAAAAAACCTAATACTGACATGAGGGAGGGTTACAGGGAGCATCCATTTTTTGAAATTTTCAAATAAGATTTGAATTAGGATAACCAATTTTCCTTACCCATATTGTCAAGAAGGGAGAACCATAATATTTATCATAATTTCTTGGGCAATCCACCCTTCTCTAACCTATCTAGTTATACTTGAAACACTTGAATGACATCCCTTCAAAATTGACAAATTGAATCTAAGACCCAGAGGAGGAAAAATATTAACTAAATGATGACATGGTTTATTAAAATTTGGAAGAACACAAACCCTTAGAAAGTTATGATGAATAACCATTTCCTAGTTAAATTTGACAAATTACCCAAACTTGGAAGCCAACTATTAGAGTTGTTTGTGATCTTGCAAAGCTAAAGGAAGATTGTAAAACTTGACATAGATCAGAGGTTTTTTAATCACTACTTTAGATAGATCAAAAAAGGAGTCTAAAGACACATATAAACCCCAAGCTTACCCAAAAACCATGGGTCATTAATTCATAAAAAGTCTTAGTCCTCCATAATTTAAAAGTAAATAAAAAAGAAGCCATTTGATGATAAAAAAAGGATAACTCTAAACCATTTGGCCAAACAAATTTAGACCAAGTAGACAGATCCTCCTAAGAAGGCCACTTCCCCATGCATTTGTAGATAATGGTTTTGCAACCAATTTTTTTCCATTACTGAGATCTCCTCATCCTTGATCTCAAAAATGAGGGGGTAATTTGAGAATATTAGGGGAACATACCCAAAAAGAACTAGTTTAAAACCCTATTGTGCCTACTCCATAACACTAGATTTATCCTTCAGTGATTCTATAATCTCTACCCTATCATTGGCTTCACTGCTTAAAAGAGAGATATTGTTAACTAACTAAGGAAGAGTATTAGGGTTTGATCAAATTATTTTATATTTATAATACTCCCTATAATAATGGAAAGGGTCTAATAAATTGATCCATTTTAAATACATCAATACCTTGTCTTGAGAAGCCATTTCCTAACTTACTCCTCCACCACCAGACCACATATCAAATTTAGCCCTCATAATTATCCCTTTCCTACATTCCTTGGCTGCATAATTTTGGATCTCCTTTACAACTGACACCTCTCTAGCTCCACTAGCTAGTGCTTTTGGTTTTTACTTGAAACCCTTACATTTATACTTATCTTGTGAACCTCCACCTCTATGACATCCTCTCCATCTTCTCTTCCCCCATGACCGTTATCATCTTACTCACCCAAACCCTACACATCTCATCATTCTACCATTTTTTATCCATCCTCAAGGATGAGATATTGATCCACATCAACAAATGGCGAAAGAGTAGAATAATTTAATATTATGATTGAGCCACTTTGAGGGGGAAAACTCCACAATAATGCAATAATAATAGAATTAGAAATATGATCCTCTAAGACTAACTACTACCTCTTATATGTATTCTAATTAGCCATGGTTATTCCATAGGCTTACCTAATAATAACATAGAGAAACATGACAATAATATAAAAGAGGTATACATATCACATGTTGGCCACACATATCCCTAGACATGCCATAATATAAGGGTGTAGTAAGCCCATAGTTTCTAGAATAGTTGATTGCACCACCATCTAAAATCATGACCTAATATTCTAGATCTGGGTAAATGAAATAGCCAACTTACTATTGATGAAGTTATGTGTACTCCCAAATTCAATTGACATAGTCAACTTATATTTATTTATAAAACCCACCGCCTTAAGAGTTTGAGGAGAATTGATGCCTAAAAGTGCATGATAAGAAATAGTAGGTTGATAATATTTATATTCATCCTTGGTTTCTTCTAAACCTACCCTTGAAGCCTCATCATCTTTTTCCTCCTCACTAACACCTTCAATGTAAAACAACTTATTTTCAACATATCGATGTCCTTTGATCCATTTGCTATCACAACCAAAATACAAACCTTTTACAGGATTTTATTCAATTTGTTGAAGGGTCAATCTGATAGGCTACAAAATGATGGTGTTGGGAAAATGAATTTATGGACATTAGTGAAAGGTATTCATCTAATCATATATTTTTCCTCAACCTTGTGCACCCTTGGTATGGCTTCAAATACATTACTAGGATGAAACATGCGAACCTCCAATTAGATGCAATTTTTGAGGCCACCCAAAAATAGGCTAGTCATATTTTCCTTAGTGATGTCTACCACACATAAGGAGAGATTTTAAAATTGATGAATGTAATCATTTACAGTAATAGCTTAGCATAGTTTGGATAGTTGGCTAAAGTAGTTTTTGAGTACATTATTATGATAATATATCTATAACTCCTCAGAAAATACTGACCATGAAACTAAAACATCCTTTTTTATTTTAAGCACACAATCAATGATACCAAATGAAATACTCAAGTTACAAATATAGAGAGGCCATGACCACCTTTTACGAATAGGGAGTTGATGTAGATCAAATAAAATTTCAATTTGAGTAATCCATGTAAATGGATCATTACCATCAAACTTACACAAGTCCACTTTTGGAAACACCAACTTCAGCACTAGATTGGCTCTATAATTGTTTGGATTGGGATACCCAAACTTGAGTGGTAGAGAGTTATTTTACAAAGGATGATCTATAAGGTTGGCCAATTGCCTAGTACTTCCCCTTGAACTGCATGGATATCATATTTCTATACCTTGTCATGTAACTTTGATTGAAAGTGTTGAACCACTAGTAAAATAATTAGATCTAAAGTTTGGACTTCATATCATCATGGTGAGGAGTTTTAGGTGTTTTTTCCCTTTATTGCTTCCACGAGTGTTATGCCTAGCCATACAAAAACCCTAGGAGGGTTACAACCCCCCCAAAAAAATATCGATAATGATACCATTATGATCACCTCACCAAGATGAATCTAACATTGTTAATGTGTATAAGGGTGAAAATTTTCAACCCAAAAAATTATATCGGTATAATATACCCTTGCAATTATCTTACATAGATGAATCCAACATCTATTAATTTTCTCAAGGTTAAAAAATTTCTAGTTTTTTTACAATTTTTTTAATTTTTTAATTTTTTTCCTTTTATTGTAAAAAAATCCACAAGCAAAACTATGGTGATTTTTTTAAATTCTTCCAAGATCACAAGTTATGTTTTTTTAACCTTCCAGTGCTTAGGATGCCAAATCTAAAAAAACCATGATGTAAAAACTTACCTAAATCAAAGCTTTGATACCACTTATAATGAAATTACTTAAATGATTCATAACAATAAAATAATATATCACATAAATAAGAACAAAAAAAATTAAATCCACATCAATAATTGGTGAAAGAATCGAATACTTAAATATTATGACTGAGCCACTTCAAGGAGATAACCTCTAAAATAATGCAATAAGAACATTATTCATAATATTATCCTTTAAGACTAACTATTACCTCTTATATATAGTCTAATTATCCATGGTTATTCCATAGGCTGACCTAATAAGAACATAGATAAATGTGATAAGAATATAATGGAGGTATGTATGCCACAAGTCAACCACACATATCCATAGACATTCCATAGTATAAGGGCATAAATCCCATAGTTTACATAAAACCTAATTTATATCCTATGAAAATATTTATGTATCCTAAAAATATTTCTATCGTGCAAGACACTACCATCCAAATTAGGATACTAACATCAACTCTAGTGTCTCAACTCTGGTGCTAGTGTCCCTACCTTCCAAATAATCCAAATTTCAAATATTTTGACATGTATGGGCCAGCCTATTGTTTCTCTTGAACCTCCCATGAGATTATTTCAAAATTTGTGGTATAAATACAAATCAAAAGTCATTCATTAAGGATCTAAACAAAGATATAACAATTACCAACCAATCACCTCTCAAGCTCATATGACACTACCAAAAATCATTTGCCCAATTGAGAGATACTACCCTATTCATATCTATTTCTAAATTAGTCATAGGAGTAGTCTTATTATAGGTAAAAAGCATTCAAAAAGTAGTCAATGAGCAATATTTGTCAAGTTACAGGCTAGATCACTATATATACCTGCATATAACATATTGCACATTTATTCACATACAAGCCCACACAAGGGGGGTAAATACATTAGTTTGAGACAATATTTAAAGTATATGGATATTTAAGTATTAATAATTGATAGAGGGGTATTTGAGGTCAACTTCACTTCACTTGAGATAACTAACTATTATTTTTCAAGGTGACATGCCAAGTTGGAGGACCTAGGGTTTTGAACAAAGGATTGATTTTGAGAACGAGTGCATGTGATCTAAGTTGAAGTGATTATTCATATATTCATTTTATTAATATGTATACAGCTTATGCATAGTGTTATAATATATTGTGTACCTATAAAACATCTTGATCTTCCTCTTCTCACACATAAAAGGTCTCAAAATAATTCCCTATCAAATTATGTTAATAATGAAAATGAGAAAAATACAAAAAATATTATCATAGGGGTTGAATCTGATCATGAAAATAATGAAACACATGATAATAATGAACATGATCAAGTAGTTCAAGAATAAGTTAAAGTTATTACAATGTTTTGAGAGCGTATTTGTGAAAACCCTAAAAATGTTAAGAATATATTGTTGATGGTGAAAATTGTTACATCAATAAATCAACCCTTTCACCTATCACAAAGGTCAAGATGGAATCAAACATTTTTAATTGTAGAGGACCTATGAAACAAAAAATGATCCTAAGATGTGCAGAGGATTTTTTTTAATAATTCTAGGAATAAGATAGCAAATCAAATATTGAATTATTCATTATTATATTTCAAAAATCAAATACTACTTTCATAATAAAAATTAGAATCAAATTAACAAAGTTATAAACTAACCTATTCCATAGAGTAAAGCCTATGAAAGAGACAATATATTGAAGGAAATATCTCTGATCCATACAATTTCTTATCAATCTCTTAATACCAAAAAGTCTAAAATAAACTTAAAAAAAATCAATGAAAGAAACGAAATGAAAAGTAAAATAAATGAAAGATATAATCAAATAAATAAATGGAAATGAACACTATCATAATAATCAACACTATCAACTAAGAAACAAGAAAACTAAGAAACAAAAAATTTATAACTAATCAAATAATGCACTAAGAAAGATAACTACTATTAATATAATCAATAACTTCTGCTAAAATAAATAGAAGAATGAAATATAAAGCAATGGACAGACTTAATAAACCCATAGAAAGATTAACCAATAAAATAAGTAACTAAAAACTATACTAAAACCACATGAAATAACAATCAAAGACAAACCATAAACTAAAATAAATTAGATGTAAACAACAAAAATTAAGAATATAATCTAAACAAGAATGAAGTAAATAGAAAAATAAAAAGAAATACAATTGGAAATAAATAATCCTGCACTAAAAATGAAATAAAGCTATCTATAACAAAAAAAATTCTAACTCAGAACATAAATGAAATTACTAACAGAAACAAAATAGAAATAAAATTATCTAAAGCAGAATTAAAATCTAGCTAATACATAAGTGAAAATTATACGAGACTTGGAATAAGAATAATCTTAGAGGTGTAAAATGTATACTTTATTGAGAAACAAATGAAATGAGTCTGATTACAAACATGATCTTCAAATAAAAATTGAAGTACAACCAATAAATTAACTATTTGTCACAAACTGTGAGGTATTCATCATTATTTAGGTCAAATAAATGAAGTTATATACATATGATTGGATATATACACTCATTAAATATTTTTAATGCTTGATGATATTTAGATAATTAGTTATGAATAAATCAAGAAACTTAGATATACTTGTATTATTCAAGTAGATTACTATCATATAATGCATTGTTTGGTTTATCTGTAAATGATTATTTGATCTCAGAGATGCTTGCATAGAATAATAATGATATAAAACTTTCAAACTCATAATATCTCTTGATACCCGTGTGTTTATCTCTTTATTATGTATATTCAATCTCCTTATAAATTAACTCTCTTTGAGATAGATATGAATCAAGTTATAACTAACTTTAGGTAGTTGTTATAAAATTGATTTTTAAAAGTTAATTAGTTTAATTTATAAGTTAAATTTACAATTTGAACTTAAAATAAGTCCAAGACATTAAATAATAATATATAAAAAATGATACTTTCTAATGTGTGGGATCCCTTTGCCTTGATTTGACATTATTTAGATAATTATTTAACTGCACATATACTAAATAATCTTATAAATAATATTTTTTAATGATCTAAACCTATTTAACATTATAATCCATAAAGTAACATTTACCCAATAATAAAAAATGATAAAAATTAAGCATAATAAACTGAATAAGTATTGATTTTATTGTTTTACTAAAAGAAAATTTCAATATTGTTATGTAAGTCAATTGTTTCCCAACCAAAAACGCATGTATCAATAAAAACTCAAAATTCCAAAGTATCTATAATAGCAATATACTAATATACCAATAAAATGAAACATAAAGTCAAACACATCATAACCATATCAATAAAATTCATTACTAGAAATAATGTCAATGAGTGGCCCCCCTTATCTATTTGATATTTTGTATATTCCATCGAATTAACGTGTATCTTAATCAAATTAATGCCAAATTATCAACCATGACCAACCAGCTGAAAAGTTTGTTTGTAGTTTTTTCTCATTTTATGTAGATGAGAATTTGAAAAGAATATGAAAACCCTAAGATCATGAAAAACATCTTAGCAATCAAGTGCACTCATAGTATCAAATATAAAAACCTTTTATACACATAATACTAAAAAAACTTTTTGTATTAAATCATTCAAAATCACTATCTACATTATTCTATTTTCCATAAATCTTATGACTAAAAATAACCTTATAAAACTTGTTATCTTTTCATCAATATAAACTAGTTTTAAAATTGACACAAATATAGACACCCATATTAAAATCAGAATACCATATGCACAAATTTTTTTAAACACTGATGATATGAAAATGGAAACAAACCCATTATTTCAAAAGTGTATGTAAAACATTCACCTTATAGCTCAAAACTCATTTAATAGATTTTATACCCTCATGCTTAATAAAACAACTTATTTCATCAATCCGAAAAAAATCAACTGAATATTTTTGATTATGGTCCAGAAGAAACAACCACATAAACCTCATATCCTTATTCCATCAAGACAATCATACTACCTCTAGCATGTAGATGTAACTCAAAAAAAAATCTCAAATTATTCACTTATAAACCCTATATAAAACCATGCACAAATGGTTTTTCAGTCATTCAAAATAAAAAAAATCTATCATTTCTTCATACAAAACTAAATACATCTACCTAAGTGTCTGAAACTAGAAACATGTATCACAAGTTTTTAGCATGTAGGCGTAAAAACAAACATATCAATAACTTTTTCATAATAAAACAACTTCTCAACTGGAAACAACAACCATGTCTTCAAATACCAAAACCATTGAGGTATTTGACAATCAATAATGACAACCATTATACACATGCATAATTTCTTACAAGATAAATATTTTTCTAAGCATGCATAAAAAACTTATCATTCAATAAAATAATCAATACATAGATTAAAATTCATGATTGGATTTGAACCATAGAAACTTATAGCCTTACACATTTACAAACTAAAACCTCCATGTAATTTGAAATGTATGTACAATCACGTTCAAACATATCCAAATAGTTTCCACAAATAAACACATGATTGAATACTTTTATTTCAAAAACCTTATTTAAATAGTGAAATGAATTTTTCTTAAGAATCCATTAAATAAGAATTTTTTTATTGTAAATAAACTCTAAAGTGATCAATACAATAATAAAATGCATTTCTTAATCAACAACCATCAATTACATACCTCAATAGAATATACATGCATAATAAAGACATAGAAATAAGTAAATCCCAACATCTAAATCCAACTAACAAACATGTATATCTTGAATGTCATAATGATCTTGGGAAAATGGTGTGGAAGTTGAGAAAATGAATCCTTTTATGTCAAGGTGGTTTCCATAACCAAAAATTTATGTGGATGGGGTTACATATCTATTAAAAATTAGTTAAGGGTAGTCTTTGCTAAAATATCTTGATTTTTAAAGTAGGAGAACCACATAAGTTTGAGACCCTCTTCATAGTATTGTATATTTAGGCAAAATCCATTAACAAAGGGGTCCTTGTGGCAACTCAACACTATAATCCTAGTAACCCATTTTTCCCACATTCACTCCAAGGGTGAGAAATCTAGTTTTTGATCATTTGACAAAGAATGATAGCCTATGCATGCGATCTAAAGACATAAGAAGAAAGGTGATAAAAAATTTAAAAAGCTATAGTTTATTGCATCTAGATCTAACCAATATCACATATAGGACACATATGGTAGATTCATACACCTATGTTGATATAAGTGTCTAGATCCAATGTAAGCATTCGAAGCCACATAATTAATATTCCTATAATCTAATGATTGTTCTAGGATCATCTTCTAGTACTTCCAACCTATTATAGATTAGACCTAGATAAGCATAATAAACCAACTAAATATCATTTGTTTACAATTCATTACAATATCTATCAATAGATGTACTTTAATATTTTTAAGAATCTCAATTGTATACATTAAAAATACTATTTGTTTGAGTCTTATATTAATTGGCCTACTCATTAGGTTAATTCACTATACTTGTGTAAAATATAATCTAATACCCTTAACCCTATATATCCCCTTATCAAAATTTAGGGTTAAACACTTACCATTATTATTTCACCATTATTTTTATGTATTATTTGATTATGGGACATTATATCATTTTCATGTTTACATTATGTTGTTTCAGACATATTATTTTATATTATAGCTTAGTTATTGAATTTTATTTTATTTGAGATCTATGGTATTGGTGCTGCTGATGTCATTTTTCATGCCTGTAGGTGTTGTCATTAGTATGAGCTAGGCTATAAAGAGGAATATTTAATTCAACACTATGCTTAGTGTGTACATATATATGATTATAATTAATTTATGAATGAAAATCTAGGTCTTGTATCCTACTTCCAATTAAATGAGTTCTATGTCTCAACTTGTCTTGTATTATGGACTTTTTTTTACATTGTACAATTGACTATTATTTTATATAGTCCTTTGTGTGTAATATATTTTGTCTTATGTTTGATTTCTAAAGTAATAGGTGATGGTCGATGATAAATAAAAATGAATATTCTAAATCAGACTAAGCCTAGAATGCATGAACATTCTATTTGTAAAATAATGAGAAGGATATCATGACATAAATTCATAGTCAAGGATGTTGAAGGTTGCATAGAACTATAGACTGTTATTTAGCACCATGGTTGTTGGTGCATGTTTGTAAGTTAAAAAACTTGGACCATGGCATAACATTTGAAAGTCACATAGGAATTTAGCCTTGGCATGATTATAATAATTATGTTGGACTTAGGCCTTGGTAATAATCACCAAGGGTCATTTGGACTTTGGTGTTTGTAATAATGAAGTGATTATTTGATTTTTGAAGCATGCATAATTGACTTTGAGTTAACCTTAATCGATTATTAGGGCTTATCAAAGGCATTTTGAAAGGCATGTGCTACAAGATTTGGATCTCACTGGCATTACTTTTTTGGACTACTATGAGGGTTTTGGATATGTTTAATTTTCATGCATTTGAACCTTGCATGGATAATGGTCATTTTGTGATATAGAATTGGTAGTTTCAACTATGAAGAACTGGGCAATTCTTCAAGATGTAACTACAACTCAAAGATGCTTGGAAATTTTAAATATAACTATTGGTGGATGGGAGAAAAAAAGTATAAAATAAAATGAGAGGAGAGAAGAACAAAGGGAAACAATCAATAAAAAAAGAAGGTTGAGAAGGCAAAATGACTATGAACCTGGCTTTGGGTACTTCCTTGAATAAGTAAGTTTAGTTAAGATATTTTTATAGGATTTTTATGCAAAGTATGTAATGTCAATTAATTTGAATGGAAAACCCAAAATTTTTGCATGGAAGAATGTGGTTTCTTTATGAACATAGGTATTCATTATTATATGTAAAAGGATTTATTTCAAATTAAAAATTGACCAATGAAAACCCATTGATGGGTGAGATCATTTGAGCTCCATCTCACACTTGGATTGCATATAGATACACAGAGTAAATTAGATTTATTCTCAATGTCACTTTGGACTGTATATGGGTTTTTTCAATTTGAGTTTTTGATCTAGGTTTGCTATTACTGTATTGTGTTATTACTTTACAATGGTGTGGAGATATATTATTATTATTTTATATTTTTATTACCTTGCATTGGCTGTGAAACCTTTTATTTTTAATGTGATCATGTTACAAAAATATTTTGGCTTGTTACTGTGCTTGTTATTTTACTTATTGATTAAACCCTAGCTTAATTCTTGGATAACATTTGTAAGTTTTATTGTTTTCATCTACTTTAATGTTTTGGGCTCATTACATGATGAACTATTCCCCTTTCCAACTGATGTATGGATCCACTATATGGTTGGGATCATTTAGATACTAAAAGGACTTTTAATGGATGATTGTTGAACATGTTTTTGCATTTGACTCTTTTGAGGACTGCATTAAGTAGTCAATTATGTCTTGAACATATTGAAATGGATTTTTAAATATATTGTAATAGATTTCAAAATCTATTTTAGTGTGTCTATTTAAAGGTCCATGTGCCATTTTTAGATATTTGGGCATTCGAGATTGGTTTTAATGTGGGAAGTTCAAATCAATGCTAAGATATTGGAACTTATAAATATCTAAGTTGTAATTTTATCTTATTAGTATTTTGAATTTAGTCATGAATGAGTTTTTGACTTATAAAAAATTAGTTATTAACTAGTTGTTTTAGATAGATCATTTCACTTAACTATGTAGTAAGATTATTAACTTGTTACTATGAATCATTATTTATGACTTAGTGACACAACGTAATTGACTGTGTGCATTTGTGTAAATTTATGATTAAATTATGCATGGGGCCTTGTTAAGCTTCAACTCTTTAATTTGATTTGCAACTTGTTAATATTTATTTTGCATATACATTAGTATGGTTGTAGCTTCTTTTATCATTGGGTTACATTCTTTATTGGAACTAAGATTTTAAATAGTTATAGCTTTACTTATTTTGGAATAATATTTTCATTATCACATGGTTTAGGTAGTAGTCATATGAAATCGTTAAATATATGTTCTATACAAATATGATCATGATTTTCTATTATAGGAAGGTGGTTATAGTGTATTAAGTGATTATATTTTACCTAGGTTACCATATTGATTTTATACTATATTAGAAGGTGATTGTATTGTACTATCTAGAGTATTTTATGCATTTTTTTATGGAAGTAACTGTTTGGTAATGTATATAATTATAGCTCGAATATTGTATCTTTTCATTTGAAAAGGGAGAGGCAATGCACAGTCCTATCAAGCTGAGGGTTATGGTTATTGATTGTCTTTTGATGCAAAATTACTTGACTATATCTTTACTTTTTAAACAAGATTAACCTATTTATTTATCATTTCTATTAAAATAATAACCTTATGTTCTTGAAAATTGTACTGCATAAATTATATTGGGATTTATTCTTTGATATTAAATAAGTATCTAGCTGTAGAAAATCAACAAACAAATATAACATCATTTGGAATTAAAATTTATAGTTGAACTTTATTAAATGATTATGGATTATTTATTAATGTTAATTCAACTCCTTTGATGTTGACTTAAGGAGATTTAAATGGTTCTTGTTCCTTTAATTCATTTTAAGTTATGATTCTAAATAGAGTTTTTCCATTAATGGCTTATGATTTGGAGAGAAATATTAAATCTATAGTTTCCTTTTTTATTTTGGAAATACCTAAATTTATATGATATTTAAAATATAACTATATTTTTTAACTATTATTTAGTAGTGTTTAAATTTGAGAAATATATGGTTGTTAATATGATCCTTGTTGACTCTTGGATGGAAGAA
The DNA here is from genome assembly GCA_037957365.1 of Torreya grandis. Lineage (NCBI taxonomy): Eukaryota > Viridiplantae > Streptophyta > Pinopsida > Cupressales > Taxaceae > Torreya > Torreya grandis. The sequence goes on along the minus strand of JARHVA010001399.1, from coordinate 1,437,787 downwards.
TGATTTCATTAGTTATTTAATTCAAATACAAAACTAAGAAACTTGGTTAAAAAATGAATAAATAGAAATCCATGAGTTTTATCAAAATTTATGAAGTTGGAAATATGCAGATTATTTTTATGCTCTTAAGGTGTTATAACAAGTATTCTATTTGATTTGTTGTTGGTCATTTTTCCTTAATGAATAATAAGTGTATGACCATATATATATTATATTATAGTAAGTATTGATAGTATGAAGGAATCAAGGGTCTATAGGATCATTTACATACATACTATGGTAAATACATTTGATAAAACAATGGACTTCTAATTGGGTAGTACAAACATGTTTTAAGTGGCATGGTAGCCATGCATAAATTGATTGATTATTACATATTTTTGAAGGTAATAACTTGGATCAAATTTTATTATGATGTAAAATTATTATAAATTTACATTACATGGAAAATTTAATAAAGTTGTTAAGTTGATTATGCTAAATTGAAATTTAAAGAAGAAAGAACTTTGATATAATTATTAGTATTAGGCCTACCTAGGTTTCTTGGTCATGAGAATGAACCTAGGGAAAAATTACTCAAAGTGACATCTACAAGGATTTAAATGTCTTATTATGGAATGCCACTAACGTGGATTTCAAAATAATTATGTTTGTCTCGTGATTCAAGGTTTAGATATGTCTAAATATTATTTATATCAATTGTTAGTTTCTTTCCTAGCTCATATGTTATGAGAGTGTCAACTTACATTTGGATACAACATATGTTCATAGCTATGGTAGTTGTCAATGGATTCTCAAATTTATTAAATTCATTCTCTTAATTTTATGATTTACATAAATGATTTGGGTCTCGACTTAAATTGAAGATCTTCTTGTGAATCATTTATAAGCATATTGTTTAACCTTAAAACATAAATATGGGGGAATCTAGGGTTAAAGGGGTTAGAGATAGCCTAGGGCATATATATGGTAGACTATCTATAAAACATGCTAATCAATTATAAAACATAGATAAACATATACTAAATTTATTATGCTGAGATATGCTAAAGATAGAAAGTATAGCTATGTTATATATTGTAATAATAATGAAAACAAGATACTTAGTTGATTCTAATGATAATATAGATATAAATATATAAAAGGTATAAATTATATAGATTCTAAGTTAGTTTCTTGATTCTAAAGATTATACCATTGTATTTGTGGACACTTGTGTTGACTTGGGATGGTTATGTTGACATTACTGTCTAACTCTAATGCTGGTGTTTAGTATGGAATACTTGTTAAAATTGGATGTGACCACTTGGGTGCTTATAATTTTTATGTCACCTTTGCTCTAGTGCATTTAGATCTAGGTCATGGAATATCACTCCTTGTCAAATAGTAAAACCCTAGTTCTTCATATTTATAGTTACTATGGAAAAATGGGTTAGTGGGAACACAGTATCACACTACCTTAAAGACCCATCTATTAATGAGCACTGTCTATATAGCTAATACTCTGAATAAGGCCTTAGACATATGTAATTTTATTATATGTGTTATATTATGTGTGAATCATATAATGTGTGATAAATAAGTACAATAGGGACCTATCTTGTAACCTAGAAAATATTCCTCTTGGGTACTCCTTTAGTACTTCAAACCTGTAGATATGAAGTCTCAATGACTGATTTGGAAATAAGATAAAATAGAGAAGCTTTACTCACTTGAGTGCTTAATTGAGTGTCTTTTGGTCTATGATAGGTGAATAATGAATGAGGGTTGATATTGTATTTATACCAATCCATCTGGAAAATATATTATATTAAAATACTTAGGATGACCTTTATGATACATTTCATTTGAAAATTACATGACTTTAGGGCACTAGACACTTGCATTGGGATATGACACTTGCATCAACATTAGTATCTAACTAGGATGTAAGTGTCCAAATAATTAGAAAATAAATGTAGGTTTAAAACTTGTAGAGATGGAAGATAAATAGGTTTATAACATTCTAGGCTAGATATAAGGCTTGGGTCATGAGAATAACATTGGTTAGACTAAGATATACGTAATTAGGCACATAAAGATAGTTTAAGAGAGCCTTTTGGTAATGAAAAAGGTCTAGAATATGAAGGTACATCCATGATATGTATTTTATAAGTGTATAAGATTGAGGTGATATATAATTCATAAATAGTGTCTACACATACTTGCAAATGTTACTCTCACATAGGTGTTACTCTTGTTTAAACTTGAGCATTACCATAATCTAATTAAGGAGTCAAGGTAAAAATATGATTTATATGGGATTATAAAATATCTCTATAAGTTATGCCCTATCATTAAAGGAAAGGTCATCAAGTATAGTGTTTATTGACTACTAGACTTGCACCTTTGTGAAGGTAGTTTTAGGCCTTCACAGTCTAAATTAATATGGAAACAATTGTAGGATATGGGTGTCCTAATGAATGGATTGAATATCTATATTTTAAGGGCTATATCCCCTTGATGTATTAATTATGATATCTACTCTACACTACCATATTACAAAGGAAAAGAGAAGAAGGTAAACTAAAAGGAAAACCTGTCTAACTAGGGTGATACACCAAAATTTGACCTCCACTTGTGTAATATGCAAATGAATTCTAAATAAGAACATGAACTTGATTTCAATTCTCAAAATAGAGGTCTCCATACATCAATGTTTCACATAAAGGCTCAGTTTGATGGATGGTCTAAGGTAACTTATTCAATAGGTCTATCAAAGACACTAAGGAAAGATTGCAGTTGCCACACATACAAGATGATTAGAGAACACTATGAAACATGTAAGGACAATATAAAACCTACAAATAGGTAATGAGGAAATGATACAATTAAAGGAATTCTATATTATCACTATCATTCATCAACAAACCATGAAAATACACTAAACACAAGCTTTTAGGGGTCATGAATTAAGTCTTATTCATTCAAAATAAGAAAGTAAAAGTGTTTTTTTGAGAAAGGCCTTGCCAAAAGCTAGATTAAATATTTTTTCAAATATCAAAAATAGGATTACATATAGAGAAAATGAGAGAGAGGAGAGAGAAAGACAAGAGCCACACAACTAAGAAATGTAAGATTGATTCAATGCTTTCCCAAATTGATACGTAATATTATTTGATTATTTATCATCCACCTTTGCAAAATGGAATAGAGGTTCATGTTGAGACATATATTAAAAGCTGAAGGAGTCTTGAGTATTCATTTCTAGTCTTTGAATAACACAACTTCCTAAATCTTTGCTTGTACACCCTTATATCCTTGGTCAAGAAGAGTCTTACTTAAAAATAGGTCTTGATCCTTGAGAGTAGGTCATCATGAATTGATAAAATATTTATTTTAAACCTTATCCAAACCATTAATAAGGTATTTCCATCATTCTTGGGCTGTTAGAGCTCTTTGATGCTATTTTTGCCTTTTCAACATCCTAGGTGTTGGAAGGAAGGCTTTTTTGGAGTCTTTGAGACCTTTTACAAATTTGAAACCTCATTCCATACTTGAATTTACTTTTTCCAACTTGAGAGTAGTGTGGAAGGTAATAATGAATTTTATAAAGCTTATTGAATATCTCTTATACATCAATTTAGTGTTTTGACCCCTTAGAAAGCTCATCTTCAACATGGCATATAAGGGAAAAGTTGAGTTTGTCTTCAAAACTAAAAATTTATTACATGGTTTGTATCCTAATAAAATACCACACCTATAAAAATACATTTTAATACACCTATCACTAAAAAAGACTTGATTTTGCATCAAAACCTTAAATTTCTTCTCAAATCTTTATAGCCCTCATAACAGGTAAAACTCCTTATCTAGAAGAATATAAAGATTAATATGGAAAAATAAGAATATTTTTAGATACCCATTAAGATATTAAATATTAAAAGAAAATTTGGTGATCAAAATTTTAAGTGTAAGTGTACTTTCTAGCTCATTCTCTCCCAAATTAGGCCTAATTAGCCCTCATAGGCATAAAAAATAGAAATCTTGCCATTGAGAGCTCCCAAACATATTAAAATATCTAAAAGTGTTTGATTAAATTTTATCATGGTGTCACAAAACTCCATGTAAAGTTTGGGGTTTTGAGACCCTATGGAAGTGTGCAAGCCAAGAAACCACCTTGCCACCTACTATTATTTTGAGTATGTTTGGGACTACCTTGGAAAATGGGCATCATTTGACCACTTCAAAAATATATTATGAAATTTTTTGACTTTAATGGATATGGAAACTCCCAAAGGACCTCATGCAATTATTTGGAAGTTCTCCCCTTCTTAGAACACCTAAAAATCATAACAAATCTCAAAATAGGGTATTTTTAGAAATCTGTATGTGACATCAACATAATTTTACATGTTCATAATATCCTTGGAGACCTCAAAAAATACAAAAGGTTTCAAGAGAAAAATATGTTATTAGATATTAATTTTAGGTATTTTCCCCATAATTGGTTACTATCAAGGTTTTAAAGAGGTTTAAGACCTATTTGGGGTCTTAATGATTCTTCATAAAGGATAGACCACCAAATAACCTCATTAAACTTGGAAAATATTCTTTATTGACCTAATTACCTATCCCAAATGTATCATATCCCCATGCAAAGTGTGAGAGATAACACAAGCATCTAAAGTTGCTTCTTAGGTGGTTTACTTAGCATTCTTGAGCTTTGAGAGAGGTATAATTTACATTTTGGGTCCTAAAATTCACCTAAATATTAGGATAGATTAATAAACATTTGAAAAAATATCCGCCATGATTCCAAATGATTTTTAAGTGCTCATCACTCCTCTGTATTCTCATGGTGTGCTGGTCAGAGCACTTGGGGTTTAAGGCTTGTCTCTTTCTTACTAGCCCTCAAGGGCATTTGAGTTGAAAAATGAAGTTTGATGCTACTTAAAAATGTATTAAACCATATTATATGTATGTGTACCACCTCCAAGACCCTTAATTAGGTTTTACATTCTTGTTTTGTGCTTTTAGACCTCAAGGACCCTTTAATCTCAAGGCTACCCCTTGCCAATGGAGTGGGTAAGGTCTAAGACAAAATAATGGGTATTTACACTACTATTACATACTTGAAATGATCATGGATGAATTTTTATACTCATGAAAACTATATTTACCAAATTTCAAATCTTGATCATGCCTATAAAGCTCTCAAAACACCAAATTCTCCCATGATTGGCTGGGTCTGTTGACTGTGTTAAGGCAAGGAAAGTCATGTTGGGTTTAAAACCTCATAAGTTACTTCACTTACTAATGAAACTCATAAATATTTTTTAGAAACATCCATGACATGACTGATGATTATTTTATATAATCACTAACTTTTAAAAGGGTTTAAAACCTTATATCTTATCATCGATGGTTTGTATGCCAAATAGGCCTACTGATCCTAGAGTTTCCTCTCATTTTGAGCTGTATGAACTTGATAAAAAAATTCATGGAGGTAGTATTAGGGTCATTAAAAATCTCCTTCAGCTTATATTGATCAAACTTAGTGAAAACATGCTCTTCTTACCTAGTTTGTAAGTGGATTGGTAGGTCTCAAAAGGGATTGTGTTCTTTGATTGTGTATGTTTGACTGTATTCTATGATCTATTGAGATATATTCACACACATGGACTTAACCCATACTATCAAAGCAAAAATATTCAACCTCATTTTTCCAACTCTCCTTAAATGATTTTGTTTATGATCACTATTATAAACCTTGTCAGTAATCTCTTTCATGTTCTTGGCTATATGTAGGCTGAATTGACTATGAATTGCATCTTAAGTTCAATTTTATTAGTCATTTTCTCCTTCCTTTGGTCTACAACATTACCTTATGATATTTTAGTTTGTTTAAGGTAGACCTTAGATCCCTTTCAACATAATATGATCGCTCCTTATCCTCATGACCTTCTCATCAACACTCATGCTCCTTTAACTACATGTAGGTGGATATTACTGTAGGTCACTATCTATTGTAGGTGAACATTAGGTAAAAGAACTAAAACAAGTTTAAAACATTGATTTATATCCCCTTTTATCTATTAAAGATAAATAAAGAGGCTCAAACTCCTTTCATACCTCTAATCTCCTCTCATCAACACTCATGTAGCATGCTTGACTATACTTTCACCTATGTAGCTGTAGGTAAAGATTTGAGGCTTATATATATGAATTTCAAGGTTTTAAACTCAGGTTTTCATCTTGCCATAAATTTTAAGGATATTAAAAGTAAGGAGTATTCACTCTCACTATCCATAGGGTTCATAATTCTCTTGTGACATTTTGAAACCACTTGCTACTTGTCTTCTTCCATACAAACATGTAGGTGGTCTTTTGACTATCAACTCAAATTTCACTCTCATTCTTGACCTACAAGTGACCTAGTATCTCCTTCAAAGATTGGCATTCTATCTTCATTGTAATTTTCATGCCTGAACAAGTAAACCATGTTCTTTTTCTGACCTTAGACTATCATTCACATTCAAAACCTACTCCAAAAGACATAAAATGACCCAAAATGTGAGTAATTGAGTCATGAATTTAGTCAAGCCTATCACCAACCAGTTAGATAAATTATACAACATGATATGAATCTAAAACAAGTAATAATGCCTGTTAATATGTTATGGACTCTTTTCACCTCTTGACACAAACTAAAACTGGTCATAAAGTGGCTAGCCAAGCAAATGACTATGATGATCAAAACTTAATTTCATCAAAACTACCTAAAAATATAATAATTAAGGCTTTGGATTAATATTTCAAGGACATTAAAAGAAAAACACACCAATCAATATGTCAATAAATATGACAATCAAAGTTTTAAATGATAGGGGTGATAATTTAACTTGTGAGGTCGAACTTGTCAACATTTTGGTGACTCAACTAGGAAGCATGCATGTTATGCTTGAGAAACAGACCATTGACATATTTTACTCACTCATAAGACTTCTCTTACACTCCAAAACAATTATGATTAGAACTTGACCCATTATCTTCACTTAAATAAGATAGTTGCTTGCTCCCCAAAACAAGGAAAGAAAATACATAAAAAAAAAAGAAACTATCTAACAAAACACATGTGCTAATAAAACACTTATTTAAAATAAAACAAAAACAAACTAATGTGATATGATAAACCTGGAGGAAATATAAACTAACTACAACTAACCTTTAAATAATCCTCCTCCAAGATCAAAAGGAAAGTTTTTTGGATCACTTCACATGATGAACAAGGATATGAGACAAAATTCTTCTTGTACTTTTGCTTGATTGAGCTCAGTTGATTTATGGCTAGCAATCTTATTGAAAAAATTTCAAGTGAAACATCAACATTAAATCAGTCACCTATAAATATATATTCATCTTATACTATAGGATATTTTTCATACTACTTGTCAACTACAACCTCATCAAGTGATACCTCATCTATGCATTATCCTTGAATATCTATGGTATCTTGAATGACCTAATCCTTCTTATCATCTATTTCAAGTTCATCAATCTCTTTAAGGAGCTTTGAATATTCAATCTAATTTGCATCACAGTCTTCAATGAGTGACTCTTGATCAACCTTATCATAAACATGCTCTCTAAAGGGTAACATATCCTTATAAAGGTATTCAATATCTTATAGGGACTCAATGTACAACTACCAATCATCCTTTTTTTCCTCATTTTGATCAAATTGATTGAGATTATCTTGAATGTCATCTTGATCCTTCTCAAATGGAGTAATAAATATATCAAGAATGTCAAATGTGTAATCATGATGTGATTGGGAAGCAACCTACTCAAAGTCAACCTCTTGCTTAATAGATGTCTCAAATTCATTCATGACTTCAGCTTGTAACATCTCATGGAGATCTTCCACATCAAGACTATCCAAAAACTATTTACTACTAGAATTTTACCCTTAAGGTAACTTGAGGGGCATTTAGCTAAAGTTGAACTATATCAATCTCTTCAAAATCATAAGGAGGTTTTAAAGATAAATCCTGTTCATCATCTATGGTCTCTTTGTCATGGTTTTCAATCACACCGAAATGGATATCTTAAAATAAATCAATGCCTCATTTACCTTCTACTACAGCTTATCCAACTTATTTGAAGGCAAAATCACCTTTTCTCTCACCAAGTGGAGTACAAATTAGAATTTACTCCATGAATACTTGAAAAATCCTTATCAAACTCTCCTCAGAACTCAGTTGTAGATACAACTTCTTCATCTATCCTCCATAAAATAGGTTCCTCTTCAAGAAGGGAGATGGTCAGAGGGCAATTAATATGCTCATGATTTTTTTGGGGATGGTGAACTCCTATAGGAATGCTTGGATATAGAGTAAGTTAAGTTGTCCTATGAGTGTTACATCCTTGTCAACAACCACTTAAATATTATTATAATCTTATTGAGGTTCTATCTCAACTACCACCTTATTTCAAGACTTCTCAACTAGGTCCTTTGTCTTGTCATAAAAGTCTTCTTGAACCATCCTTCACGATGGAATAACCTTAGGTTCTTGAGGAATGGGAAATGGGGATTGAATAGGCATAAGGTCTTATTTAGGCTCAAACTCAATAACACTCACTTCCTCTTGTTTCTCTCAATACTTAACTACTTGGTTCTAAGGTATGATTTTGAAACTAGTAGGTTCACTTAGAGATTTAATTAGCTTTCTTGGAGGCTCCATTTGAGAATTCCCAATGACTTCATGAGGATAAGGAGCATATGAGGGATGCTATGGTAAATAAGAGGACTTTTGAAGAGTGATGGTAAGATATTCATCCATAAGACTTAACATGGAATAACTAGGAATCATAGCACAAGAAGGCATCCAAGATGGTATAAGCTTATTTTCTTAAGGAAAGGTAGGTGTAGTTAGAAGAAAACTTAGAGCACAATAAGTTTGATTAGGGGTAGGAAGATATGGATGAGGTGGTTTGGGTTGGATCTCTTGATTCTCCCATCTCACTAAATTATCTATCCACCATTGGATCATGGTTCTCATTTCACATAGTTCATAATTCATGAAATACTTATTTTCTTCTCTAAATGCTACCCACATATCTGTCAACATCTTTAATATCTTTCTTATCTTCTTTTTAAGGTGAAAAGGTATCACATCTAACTCTCTATCCTATACTCTCATCACCCCTTTATATTTTAGCATATTTGGCCTAAATTCCAATAAAAATAGTATAGGGGAATCATGATTTTGAGTTAGAAATGGAGTATGAGGAGGTGAGTATGGTTGTTGCAAGTCTTGATAAGACTATTGAGATGCAGAATTGGGGTCATAGTGACGCTGATAAGGATCAATATAAAGCTAAAAACCATCATAATGCTAGTAAGGTTCATCATAATACTAATAAAGATCATCATAGTGCTGATAAGGATTATCATACTACTGATAAGGCCCATCAACTTGCATGAAATTTCCATTTTCTTCAAGGTGAGCCATAAAAATGACATCAAAGTAGTGCAATGAAGATACACTTACTTGGAAACTATGCCTAGGCTGATAAAACTAGCTAATATAAATTAAATATGTCATTGATGTTTTGAATTCATCTAAAGGATGATCTATATAATAAAAACACTAATAAATCCTTCCACTACTTTAGACTGAAGTCCCACTAGGCATGCCAAAAATTGACTACTAGACTTGCATCCTTGTGAAGGTAGTTATAGGCCTTTACAATATGAAGTAACATGGAGACAATCCTAGGTTATGGGTGGCCTAATGAATTGATTGAATCTCTTTATTTCAAGGGCTATCTCCCCTTAATGTATCAATTAGGATGTCTACTCTACACTACCAACCTGTAAGTAAAAAGAGAAGAAGGTAAATTGAATCAAAAACCTATCTAACTGGGGTGATATAAAAAAATGTGACCTCTAATTGTGTAATATGCAATATGAAGGTTTAATAAGAATATAAACCTAATTTCACTTCTCAAAAGAGAGGTATCCATATATCAATGTTTCACATAGAGGCTCAGTTTGATGGATGATCTAAGACAACTTGTTCAATAGGTCTATCAAAGACACAAAGGAATGATTGCACTTGACACACATAAAAGATAATTAGAGCACACTATGTAACCTATAAGGACAAACTAACACCTAAAAATAGGTAATAAGGAAGGAAAAAATTAAAGGAAGTCTATACTATCACTATCATTCATCAATAAACCATGAAAATACATTAAACACAAGCTTTGAGGAGGCATGAACTAATTCTTATTCATTCAAAATAGGAAGGTAGAAGTGTTTTTACGAGCATATTATTTACACAACTTGGGTTAAATATTGTTTCAAATTCCAAACTTATGATTACATAAAGAGAGAATGAGAGAGGGGAGATAGAAAGACAAGAGCCACAAAACTAGGAAATGTAACATTGATTTAGTCCTTCTCTAAATTGCTATGTAGTATTATTTGATTATTTCTTAACAACCTTTGGAAAATGGCATAGAGGTTCATATTGAAACATATATTTATGGTTTAAGGAGTTATTAGTATTCATTTCTAGTCTTTGAACAACACAACCTTCTAAATCTTTGTTTGCATACCCTTATATCCTTGGTCAAGAAGAATATTCCTTAAAAATAGGTCTTGATACTTGAGAGTAAGTCAACATGAATTGATCAAGTCTTTATTTTAAACCTTATATAATATATTAATAAGGTCTCTCCATCATTCTTGGCTTGTTAGATCTCTTTGATGCTATTTTGACCTTTTCAACAAACTAGGTGTTAGAAGGAAGGAAGGCTTTTTTGGAGTCTTTAAGACCTTTTCCAACTTTGAAAAATTCTTCCATACTTTAGTTGAATTCTTCTAAATTTAAAGTGGCATAGAAGGTAATAAATAACTTTAAAAATCTTATTAAATAGCTCTTATGCATCAATTTAGTGTTTTGACCCCTTGGAAAGCTCATCTTCAAAATGGTGTAGAAGTGAAAAGTTGAGTTTGTCCTCAATACTGCAAATTTCTTCCATGGATGGTCTCCCAATAGCATACTAGACCTAGAAAAAGACATTTTAAGACACCAATCACTCAAAAAGACTTGATTTTTCATCAAAACCTTGAATTTATTCTCAAATCTTTGTAGCCCTCCCAATAATTAAAGCTCTTTTATTATAATAATATAGAGATTAATATGGAAAAATGACAATATTTTTAGATACCCATTAATCTCTTACATTTTCACACAGAATTTGGTGATTATATTATGAGTGTAAGTGTACTTTCTAGCTCATTCTCTCTCCCAAATTAGGCCTAATTAACCCTCATAAGCCTAAAAAGTAGAAATCTTGCTACTGAGATCTCCCACATAGGTTAAACTCTATATAAGTGTTTTATTATCTTTTACCATGATTTCAAAAACCTACATGTCAATTTTGGGGTCTTGAGACCCTATGGAAGTGTGCAAACCAAGAAACCACCTTGCCACCTAGTCTTATTTTGAGTCCATTTGGGATTACCTTAGAAAATGGGCCTAGTTCGATCACTTAAAAAATATCCTATTAAATTTTTTACACTTTAATGGATAGGAAAAATCCCAAAGGACCTCATTCAAATATTGGGAATTTCTCCCCTTCTCAGAATACATGAAAAACATCAAAATAAATAAATAGGGTATTTGTAGTAATTTATACAAGTGATGTTAGCATCAAAGTACAATTTTAGAACCTCCTTGGAGTAATAAAAAATATCCAAGAATTTTTATGATCAAAATACATCATTATATATGCGTTTGAGGTCTTTTTCCCATGACTGGTCACTTAGGGTTTTAGAGAGGTTTAAGACCTGTTTGGGGTCTTAATGATTGTTCATATATAATAAGCCACCAAATGACCTCATTCAACTTAAAAAATATTCTTTAATGACCTCTTCAAGTATCCAAAATGTATTACCACCCCATGTAAAGTGTGAGAGATGGTATGAGCATCTGGAGTTGATCCTCAGGTGGCTTGCTTAGCATTCTTGAGCTTTGAGAGAGGTCTAATCTTAGTTTTAGGACCTAAACTTAATATCACTATTAGAAGAGATTCATACATCTCTCAAAAAATCTACCCCATTATTCCAAATTCTTTGGAAGTGATCATCACTCCTCTATATGCTCATGGTGTACTGGTCATATCACTTGGGGTTTAAGGCTTGTCTCTTTCTTGCTAGCCCTCAAGGGAATTTGAGTTGAATAATAAAGTTTTATGCTACTCAAAAGTGTATTTAAACCTATGATATGTCTATTTTCCACCTCCAAGACCCTTAATTATTTTTGACATTCTTGTTTTATGTTTTTAGACCTCAAGGACCCTTTAGTCTCAAGACTACCCCTTGCCAATGGAGTGTGTAAGGTCTGAGATAAAATAGTGGGTATGTCCACTACTATTATAGAATTTAAATGATCATAGATGAATTATTATATCATATAAAGCATTTTTACCAAATTTGAAATCCTGATCACACCTATAGAGCTCTCAAAACACCAAATTCTTCCATGACTGACTGGGTCTACTAATAGTGTTAAGGTGAGGAAGGTTATCTTGGGTTTAAAACCTCATAAGTTACTTAAATTGATGATGAAGCTCATAAATATGTTTTATAAACATAAATTACATGACTAATTATTATTTTATATAATCACTAACTTTCAAAATTGTCTCAATCCTTGTATCTTATCATTGAGGGTTTGTATGCCAAACATGCCTGCTGACCCGAGAGTTTGATGAACAGAGTTTTCTCTCATTTTGAGCTATATGAACTTGATGAAAAAATTCATGGAGTTCATAATAAGGTCATAAAAACTCTCCTTTAACTTTTTTTGTTCCAACTTAGTGAAAACACGCTCTTCTTACCTCGTTTGTAAGTGGGTTAGTAGGTCTCAAAAGGGATAGTGTTCCCTAACTATATATATTTGACTGTATTCTCTGATCTACTAAGATATATTCAAACACATGGAATTCACCCATACTATCAGATCTAAAAAATCTTTAACCTCATCTTTCCAACTCTCCTTACATAATTTTGTCTATGATCACTGTGATAAACCTTGCCAACAATCTCTTTCATGTTCTTAGTTGTTTATAGGTTGAATTGATTATGTATTAAGTTTTGCATTCAATTTGATTAGTATTTTTAAAATTCCTTTGGTATCCAACATGAAATATATTATATTATTTTATTTTAGGTAGACCTTATATCCCTTTCAACATACTCTTCTCCCTCCTTATCCTCATGACCTTCTCACCAACACTCATGCTCCTTTAACTGCCTGTAGGTGCATATTACTGTAGGTCACTATCTATTGAAAGTGAACATTAGGTATTGCAAGATATAATTTTTTTTTGAAACATGGATTTAGATCCCATTTTATCTATTAAATACAAATTAAGATGTTAAAACTCCTTTCATACCTCCAATCTCCTCTCATCAACACTCATGTAGCATGCTTGACTATACTTTCACCTACATGGCTATAGGTGAATATTTAAGGCTTGTATATAGGAATTTCAAGGTTTTGAACTCAGTTTTTACTATTTTAATATGTTGGAAGCATATTAAAACCAAAGAGTATTCACTCTCATTTTACATAGGGCTTATAAGTATCTTGTGACATTTTGAAACCACTTGCTACTTATCTTCTTCTGTATAGATCTGTAGGTGGTCTTTGGCTGTCCACTCAACTCTCACTCTCATCCTTGACCTAAAAGTGACCTATTATATACTTAAAATACTATTATTATATATTAATTTACATATAAATTAGTCTCTTCATGTCTTAGGTTCTTTATTATCCAAAAAATAATGGACCTAAGTCTATAATGATGACCTACAGGCCTAGGGCCTATAGGTCTCCTTTGCCTTCATAGGTTACTTAGGAGATCTTGATGGGTCCTTGAACCTCTATAATATATTACCACTATAAATATTATTTCATTGTCTTATTACTTAAATGTATTATAGGTCTCTTAGACAAACTTCATATCATCTTCAACTTTCCTCCACAGCCTGTACCAACCTATAGGTGCACATTTATCCTCATTGTATGAACTGTAGGTTAGATTTTGCCTTTTTGACTAAAAATAATCTACCTTGGCCTTGAATTAAGTCATTTTTTACTTACTCATCATTTTAACTCACTTTGTATCCTTTCTAAACCTTTTAAATAATAAGTTTAATTTGTATAGGCAGCTTGATTGTGTTTTAACATGTGGTTGTAGGTGAGCTTTTGCCAAAGTTTGCCTTAGCTTAAATTTGTAACTAGATGACTATAAAAAATATTTAAGAGAAATTATTATTGAGGATTTATTTAATATTATATTAAAACTCACCAACCTCAATTAATTAAATAAAACTAATAAACCAACCCTATTAACCTCACACTGTACCCCCTATTTGAGCCAAAATATGATGGATGTAAGTTTATCTTTGCACTTGTATAGACTATCAATTCACTAAACCATTCCACCTACCTCTATGATATCTATATGCTTGAATATTTATTGATCATTTATAAATTTTCAATTAGGATTTTATAATAGTATGGAAACATGAAACAACATATTACCTTAAATAATGCTAAGTCACCTTAAACTTTGCTAAATTGAGTTCTAAAGAAGTTAGCACTATGATTTTGATGTACCTTAAAGCTTAAATAAGAATTAACATATTTTTATAGGACTTATATCACCTTGAAAAATAATTTTAAACCTTCATAACACTTCATAAGAGTATATAGTCCTTTGTAAGGTCTTTTAAGTTGACAATGCAACCTTATAAAGTCTTGACTATACTTTTTAGGCATATAAGGCTTATAATATATCTCTTACACCTAGGAGTGATTTTAGTCATCTTAATGAATACATGAAAACTCTAATTTTTTTTTATGATCTTAAAATGAATATATTCACCTTCATGAATCCTTATAACTTCCATTACATTCCATGATATCCTTATAGCCTGCTTATTAGGCCTACAACTAAGATTTTAAGCTCTTAAGAGAGCATGGTACTTTAACCTCATAAAAAATATCCTAAAATGGAAAATTAATAATTTTTAATCCTTTGTAAAACCCTTAATATCATGAAAAACTCACTAATATGCTCTTCACACATTGAGAATCTCATTATATCTATAACTATACCTTATGGAAGGGCCAAATGACCAACCAGGCTATCTCAAGAAAGAGTTTTTCAAGATGAAAGTAACTAAAAATTTATTTGGATGAAATAAATGTAATTTACCTAAAACATGAGCTTGAAAACTCTTGAAAACAAATAAATTCCATTGATATATCAATATTGCTTGAAAATTGCCAAATCTCATGTCAAGATAGGGAACTAGTTTCTTATTAAAAAACTCTTTATAAATGAAAAATTAATGATGATTAAAATGATAAAAAGGTATTATTTAATCCTAAAATCATACCCATAAAACCATTTTTATCCATCGAGCTCTGAGGTGAATAAATGGAGGCAAACTTGGACCATGTCTTGATGACTAGTTCATAGTGACCCCCTGACACTCTTAGTGATATTTCATAAAGATGGTGGGATGAATATGAAAAAAAATACCACTAATTTTAATTTAATTAGGTTACCTATAATTTTACAAAATCTTTGGACCTGAATCTCTCTCCTACTCATACTGAGCAAAAATTGATAGCCCTTCGAAAGCTGCCAAGGAAGTCAATATGAGAGATAAATTAGTTTTCTTCATTTTAAGATCTAAACCTCTTTAAAATATTTTTTTAAAACTTTTAATTGATGAATAAGGTCCCAAATATTATTTAATATTAATTTTACCTTGAATAACTATATATATTGCCTTGAAATAGGCCTTTTTGGCACTAAAACTACTAGAATCACTTGATAAATCTGATGAAACTTCAAAAATTAGATCCATTGTACTTTTCATGCTTGAAAAGGTACACCATGTTCTTCTTCTAACCTTAAACTATCATTCACATTCAAAAACTACTCTAAAATCTATAAAATGACCCAAAATATGAGTAAATAAGTCATGAAGTTAGTCAAACCTGTCACCAAATATTTAGATCAATTATACAACACGATACATCTCTGACATAATCTATAAGTCCTCTTAGGATGTTATTGTCTCTTTTCACCTCTTGACACAAAGCTGAAACTAGTCACAAAGGTGGATAGAAAAGCAAATGATTATGATGATCAAAACCTTAATTTCATCATAACTAACATAAAGTCTGCTAAGCAAGGTTTTGGATGACTATTTAAAGGAGATTACAAGAACAACACACCAATTAATAGGGAAAACAATATGACAAGCAAAGTTTTGAATGATAGGGGTGATAGTTTGACATGTGAGGCCAAACTTGTCAACAATGTCTATTATGGAAACTCTCATTATAATATGCACAAATTAATCAATACTTATAATATCCTTTCCTTTAATAATATATTTATTGGGAAGATTTAAAATAACATTATTAGTTGGTGGAAAATATTGGAATCAATTTTTATAAACCAAAAAATTCAAAGTTTTTATTAGATTGAATTTTGGGGGTTACGACATGTTACATTGTTTGATATAGTTTCCATTAGGTAAAAATTGAGATCGAGATATATAAAATTATTTGATATAATTTGTTTTTATAGAAATGAAACATAACTGAATCAAACTATTTGATATAGTTCATTGTATATGTGAAAGCAATTTTTAGTTCACATTAGGTTCACTAGAATGTATGTAATGAGCTAAGATTGACCTAAAACTATCCTATCTAAAGATCCATAATCAAAGAAGGTAAATCAAGTAGAGCTCATTGATAATTAATGAAATTAGGATATGATGAATTGATCTGCTAAACATAACAAGGGAAGTGCCTACAACATAATGTCAAGAGAAAGGGATTCAAATCCTCTAGGCAATAAAGATAATGCAATAGCCCTAACTAGGTATCTAATTAAAAATAAATAAAATATAATAATCAAGAAATGTAAGTAAGGGGATGGGTTAGAAATATATTAACATGGGCAAGGAGCCATGACAGGTAAATGAAGGCCTACGCTACCTAAGGTGTATAAATGGAAAGTTTGAATAATCCTATAGCCACACCGAGTTTAAGTACAAAGATAATTAAAACAAGGATATATGCATTCATTAACCATGTAATTATGTATTTTATCTATCAAAAGGAAAGATCTAGGGTTATAATATACTTACCTTGAATAATACCTATCAAGCCTCAATCTCTCCATTGGCCAATGGTGCTTTACAAGATATTATTACGGTTGTAAGGATATCAATGGATAAATCAAACTCTAGGCTAAAAGGATTATTCCCAATGAATTTGAGATTACAAAAGAGAATATTTTCCCTCTAAGATAAGATCTAAATAATAACTCCTCCAAATCTAGACTTAGGGCATAAATGCAAACAATAATAATTGAAAATGAATGTTTCTCTTTATTGGATTGAAATGGTGGCTTGCATTTATAGTGATTGATGAATCTAATCCCTCCCAAATATTTAGTTGACAATATCTACCAAATTGATTTAATCTTGAATGAGTTGACTAACCTTGAACTATGTTAGTTAAGCTAACCTAGTTATGAAGTGTAAACCAAAAAGTTTAGAACTGAATCGATCTGATTAATGTATCTCAGATGGGATGGATAATGGTTAGAACTACATTGATCTAGATGACATAATATGAAAATATAGGTGTTTAAATAGTTATAGGATATTATATGGAAGGAACTAGCTTAAGGGATCAAATCTGGGTAAGTTGGAATAGATATAGGAATGATAGATAAAAATAATGTCTCTTGTAAAGCACCATAGGTCTACCCACCCCTTTCCTAGTGCACCCTTTAAGGCATGCACTTAGAGATATTGAAACTAGATAAGTTACTAAAAGAGAGAAAGTGGCAGTAAATGATTATGTTTAAACATATTGTGGGTATACACATACTACTTACCCACTCTTACATATTGACTATCTATATGTTTAACCTTTTAAGGTTTAGCTATGTAAACCCTAAGTTAGAGTAAAGGGCTAAGTTATCTAAATCAATTACATGGAAAATAGATATAAAATGTATGTATTTTATCTATCTTAGGATAAAATGTATGTTATCTAAATCAATTACTACATGCATAAATAAATTACATGTAATTATGATTTTTTATATAATTTGAATTAATTTGGATTTCTAAAAATATTGATAAATATGTGCAAATAGAGACTTATTTGGAAAACACCTGTCGTAGAAGATGTAAGTGTTAAAAATTGGGTTACCAATAGATATAAGTGTCATCAACAGGGTCCATAAGTTATATTACTCCCTAGATATTAGGACCCCACTTAGAAAATATCACTATGTGGCTCTAGTGTCCTTAAAATTGCACTAATGTCCTCTTTGTATAACTATTCCTAATTTCTAGGTACACCTATACCTGTGTTGCTGGGTTCTATTCCTACATGCACAAAGTCTGAAAATCTATTTTATGCATGTAGTAATTGATTTATGTTACAAAACCTAATCCTAATTTCAAGTATGACGTGATATAAAATGTATGTTCATTAGTAGGATAGGCTAGACATCTTCAACACCCTACTATGAAAAGAATTGCCTACATGCCAATACTCTAAGGAGGGATCAAAACCAATGTAGTTCTCCCACATAGTGTTTGGTGTAAGTGAAAGTGAATGCTAGAATGATAGTGGTCTTGAATTCCTTGAGTGTGATTCAGATTAGAAATCTAGGCTTAGGTTAGCTATAAATGGTAGTATGTATAAGTAGGGTAGAATAGGGATTAATAACCTTGATTTTTATCAACTTATTTATTGTTTTAATAAGATTTTTGCATTTATTTTCCATCTAGTGGATAGAGGTCCAAGAGTTTTATATTTATATTATTTATTAGCCTATATGAATAATAAAATATGCCTAGGCTAACCTTAGGAGGGTTACACATTTGAAAATATATTATTTTGGGATAGGTAGGGCAAGGGATACTAGCACCATATTGGGGACACTAGTGCCATATGGCTCTAGTGTCCTTAATGTGGCGCTAGTGTCCAGTTGGCAGGCTACTGGGCACAAAGGGTAAGGATCTAGAAATGAAGTTTTGAGACTGTGTTTTGGATGACTAGAGATGTATATGGTCTGCACAATGGATGGAAAAGTGTGATAAAGGCTCTATGATAGGTCTAGGGCTAAGTTAGGAATAGGTTGTCTCAAGCAAAACTCTTAGCATCTAAATACCACTTTTCAGTGATTACACTATACATGCTATGGATTTAATTGAGATTACAAGATCAATTAAATTCATAGATACAAATTACATGAGATAATACATAGACTCCTCCTTATCCCCCTCCATCACTGACATACTCTTTTATGTTTTGATATAATGATTCACAAATATAGTGGGGGGATGTCACTTTCCTTTGATATTGACATGCTATCATATCTAGTGCACACTATGAGTTGACACATGTTTTGGATTATTTATATCCATATCATTATTATATTTTATGAGCCTTTCAAATTGATATTTATTATATATCAAATAAATTCAAAAATATAAAAAAAATCAAGAAAGTACAAAAACATTCAAATATTCAAAAAATAAAATATCAAGACTTGATCATGACATGAGTTGTTAGATTACATGTTTTATATATTTTATTTATCACATGTTTTGTAAATACATAATATTTTCATACACACATTTATTTCACAAGGTATATGAGTGTGATGTGGGACATATGGATCATAGATGGACATGAAGATGATGGACCTTTCCTCTACCTAGGGGTGATGCCAATGCTAGGGGCATCTACTTCCACATGTTACATAATCACAAGTTATATATTTCTATAGTGTTTTTACCATGTTGACCTACATAAATTACTTACACATGCATTTATAGATACTTATTCTCATAGAGAGCTACATGGATATGTTTTTTACAATGTTATGATATTGACATATATGTATAAATTAAACTAGTTTTCAATTGTTCAATGAGTCATTGATGATGTTATTTTACATAATAGGCTAGATATTTTTATATATTATGTGTTTATACTTAACCTTGTTTATTTCAACATTCATGCCCCTTATTTGTGGTTCCTTAGCCTTGCTTGTTGTGGAATTCATGCCCCTTGTTTATGGCTCCTTTGTATTTCTTGTTAGCAAAGTCTTTATGTCCCTTATATGTGGCCTCTTGGAATTATGTGTGACATTATATGCTATTGTGTGAAATTTTATGTTAAATTTTATGAACTTATGTGATTGTTACGTATGCAAGAGATGTGATTCATATCACACACCTCCCTTTTATGTGTTGTGACATGATATATATCATGAACTTCCTAACTTTGTAGTCTTATTCAATGATATTTACTACTACATGATTTCTAGATACATTTATATTGATATACTACTTCTATGCCCTTGAATTACATATGTAACATACATTCCTTGATGCTATACACATTATTATGATAACATAATTTCTATATATTGACATGATTCTACATGATATTATATTCATACATGATATGATACAATTCACTAATATTTTGAGATGAGGGTCTTGAAGTATCCATCCCTCACCTCAAAAGGGGGAAATATTATGGGGATTTATCATAGAGATTAAAGCCTACATGAATAGATTTGGGTACAACATACATATTCTAAAGTTTAGATATGGTTCAAATATTATATTGGTATAATTATTTATATGTTATAGTGGCATATATAGGGCACATGACTCTATTTTACACTCCACGAGTGACATATTTTAGATCGATACATATTCATATACATTTTTGGGGTTATTTTATTAGATTTATGAATTAAGAGAGTTTAATCCTAATTAGACAAACTATTCTGCAAAATCAGAATGCTATAAACTAAAAATTATATAGATATACAATAAATGATACAAAATGATTTGAAACTTGATAAATTTAGAAATATTTTAAAAAGGGAAAGTACCAAATAAATAAAATGTATCTAAAAATTAGATGTGCAAGATCGTAAGTGCAACTATAAAAATGACTGTATGATGACATTATGAATTAGAAACATGGCTTTGATTGAATCGAGGACAAGATTGCTAGAATTAGAAAAGGGTGGCCTATGTGAGTGTCTACAAGGCATGCTAATGTTTAGTAGTTTTTTTGAGATCTATGAAAGTTTGGACCTATGCACCTTCACATGCTGATTCTACGTGTGTGATCAAATAGTTATGATTCATTCTGGAAGCCACTATATGCCTTCTTATTCATTTGAAATCCCAACTCAATATGTCATGAGGATAACATGATATAGATGGCTAAAGGGGTAGTGGATAAAGTTATGCTTGACTGAAACACCCCTTGTGTTGAGCAATGTCTACATACCAATAGTTCAAAGAGGGATCAAGCTGCATGTAGTTTTTCCATGTTATGGTGGTGTGTGTGAAATATTGATGTAATGATAAATAATTGTGTAGTCCTAGTATGATTAAGTATTTAATTAATGACATGTTACCTCAGAGGTGTATTTATACTTAGCTTAGGGATATTAGGACCATGTGTAATTTGAATAGGGAAAATAGGTGTTTTTCTCTCAATTTGTAGTTATACATTCTGGTGTTTTTCAATCATATGAGCCTCTAGCGAAAAAATGTCTTGAAAACATTGATTTTATAGTGATAATTCTAGAATTAATTTAGATGGGGCTTGTGAGACATGTAAGATAACCCATTAGGTGAATTTGAGTTTGAGAAGATAGACATTATTTGGGAGGAGGATACGACTAGTGAAATCAGACACTACTGATAAACAAGATTATCCTGAAAGGGTAGTCTTGTCTAAAGTGCAAAGACAATTGAGATAAAAGTGTGAAATAGTTAGAGGGTAAGCTTGAGATATTTGGTATGAGAAATAGGGATATTTTGTGATCATTATTTCCTTGGAGGAATGGGCCATCCACATGTAAGTGAAGGAATGATGGTCGAAAGACCTTGCAATCAAGAATGAGATAAGTGTGTTTAAGGAGTGGTCATAAGTGCATTATTTTAATAATAAATATTAATTTATGTGTCTATATTTCCCCCCATTTTATTCTAGTAATGTAACAAAATTAAAAGTTTTAGAATAAAAAAAAGTGTTATACTTGAAATTACCTATAGAAAACAATCTTGAATATCGACCACACGTTGAACTATGCTTCATGGAAACCTATAATGGAACATGTATAAATTAGTCCTTAAGATGAAAATATAAAATTAAATATAATGAAATTATAGATAAAATAACAAGGAGTGAATACAACTGATTGTAGGTGAACCTTTATGTTTTCTTGTGAAAAATTGGTGATTATAGAGGGTAGGACCCTTGGAGATTTATTCTTTGTTGAAACACATAGATTGGATTATGCATGGCCTAATACTCATTGATAAGAGAGTGTGTTTAAGAACTTAAGTTGTGATTGAATCCATAATTTCATACCTAAATTATTAGAGTAGATTAAAGTCCTTGTATGAATTTTGATGGATCATTATGGTACAAAATGGTGAATCAACTATTGCAAACAAAATAAGATTCATTTTTGGTACAAAATTGGTGTAAAACTAGTTCAAAACTAAGCAATGAGATGCTCATGTACCATGAACATGCCTCTAGTTTTATATCTGTGTCTATGGATTCATAAAATGTTGTAAACTATCATGTAATTGACTTTGATGCTAAGAATATCTAGAAATCACTATTTTCTACCTGCTAGGATAATAACACAATATTTTGGACATGATCAGCCTATGCTCTTGTCTAAATGGAACATTATTATCTAAAAATAATTTTTGAGTAATTATAGATACATAATATGATCAAATGAGTAAAAATTACCTTTTCCTATATGTGTAGTGTGTTATTAAATCCTAGTCTCTAAGATAAGCCACTATTAATGCCCCATCTTTTATGGTGAGTTATGAAGCTTGCATAATAATTTAGCTCAAAAGAATAAAATTATGTGAATAATTTTATATAAAATATTATAATTTAAATTATTAATTATAACATTAGAGATCATGGCATCATAATAAGTAACTAATCAATATAATAACATAAGGTGCATATATAACCAAGCATACATAGTGTTCAGTCTAGATATATGTTAGTAATGAGAAACACAAAGAATAATGGTAATATAATGAGTATTTGAAGATAAATAAAATAATTTAGGGAGGATGCATTATATACATCATGACATCTAAAAACTAGGAAGATGCATGATATATATCTTGGCATATAACATTGAGGAAAATTAGGTAACAAGTATTATGGCCATGACACATACACAAAAATCACATACAAAAGCACATAAGTCACACACGAAAGGCCAAGGGACCATATAAAAGGGACATGTTCAAATTACACTCACATGTATAAAATCACATAATGAAGGCTTATATTCATAATCAAAGACATTTTCAAATGTCTACTTTATAAACAAGGTGAATACACACATAACATGAAGCAAGAAAGCAAACATGAAAAACATGCATGAATAAATAAAGTTGATCGACATCAAAAACTTGTAATATTAGTATATTCACCAAATCAAGTATCCAATAATATATAAATGTGAAATTAATTATGTTAATAAGTCATGTAATGTAATGTACTGAAGTATGAAAAATAGGGATAGTTATAGAATAATAAAACTTATGTAAAAGCATGCCCCAAATGAACTTATTATGATATAGGAAAAATTTAAAGAAATTATGATTGGTTTTAATTTGGAAAATTAGATCATGTGTTCACCAGGACAATTTTAATGGATTTAGACAAGAGCACAATGCATTATTATTTGGGTTAGAGTGGTTTTTTCTGTGTAAATTTTTTAGGCCTGAGATAATATGACCACCTAAAATTGCATTTGGAAATGGAAAATTGATTGTTATGAACATAACTAAAGTACACCCATGAAACATGTTTTTATATAATACAAGATATAGATTAGTACTACATATACTAATTATAAATTAATGCAGGTGCATCTACATAGGAAGTTCATTTTTGTATATTGATCTTAGATAGGTTTATAGAGTTACGAGAAGCTTGTTCATACTTAATTTTGTATTGTATCTATGTTTAAGGTAATGTATAAATATTAAATGATTTTTTAGGTCATTGACATGGTATTAAAGTTAGTAGGTTTCCACATTTTGGTCTCTAGAGTTGATTTCTTATTTTTCTGCTAAAAATGTATTTTTAAATATTTGTATTTGCTATTTTGAGTTTTGAAGATTTTGGGCATGTTGTAAGGTTTTGTACCTATGGTAAATAAGTAAAATAGGTTATAAAATATGTACTTAATATATATAAGGTTTTAAACCATCATAAATCATGTATAAACTCACTCTAGAAACCTCCAGCATAGGTGAAAGACTAAACAAAACATGTTTTAGGATAGGTTTAAGGTTGTTGAGAGAATCTTGTACATGAAACAAGAAGAATACAAGTTTAGACATTATGTAAAAACTGATAATATTCATACCATTAGGGCATAAACCAATAAATATAATAAATAACATGAATAAGGATGAAGAACAACATGTTAGTAGAAGGTTTATAGGTTTAGTGTAAAAGATGGTTTGCAAGAGTATGTAATTTATTTCAAAAGATATATGAATAAAGGAAATTTTGTCATGGTTTATAAATATTAAAATATTCATGAGTGTGTAAGTAATTTGTGTTTATAATTATTTAATCTTATTCAGTATGATCACGATAATTTTGAATCTCTAGAGGTCTATAAACAGAGTATTTATGAAATAAAATCATAAAGAGAGAATATTTTGTGTAGGTTTCATGATTGATAAAACCTAAAAGGAAATTAGAAGGGTAAGAGGAATATATAAATGTAATAATTAAATTAATATAATTATTTTTTGATCCCTAAAATGTGATAATTCTCTATTTTATGCTCTCGGCCTAGGTGCAGTCTTGAAGCCCTAGTTCACAGTTCTAGTATACTAAAAATATTATTAATTATATTTTAACCTTCAAAATTAGATGAAAATTTGTGTATAGATATAAAATGATGTTTATTAATTTTTAAAATATATTTCAGGGTTTTATGAAGTATGTGGCCCGAGTTATAGGTAAAACTCAGACCTATAGTCCTTAAAGAAGGATTAAAACCCTATGTGCAACACTAAAAACCCCATATATTGCAAAAGAATGAGAGAAATGATATGATTTTTTTTTATTAAAGTGTGTTATTAGGTATATTAAGTTTTAAATTTAGTTTCAAATATTTTAATACATTTATAGATATATTTATTTTAAAAATACAACTATAGACCTGTAGGTGAAGGATTTAGGAAAGTTTAAGCTTACAAAAGTGCCATAACTCCTAAACGATCCATAAAAATGTCATGAAATTTTGTATAAAATTTTTATAGGATGAAATTTTAAGGACATAATTTGTTTTAAGTCTTGGTAATTCTTAAGAATAAATATATAAAGGACTATGTTTTTCAGACTTGTGGGTTTATGTCTAGTTGAGGGTTTCATTCACAAAAAAAGTTAAATATATTCCAAAATAATCATCAGATCATTATGAAACTTTGTATTATTATGTTTGATAATGTAATTTAGGTTATTAAAGTGGTTTTATATGTTTTATAATTATACAATAAGATATATTCATGACTATTTTGTGCAAGACCTTAAATAGGCCTAAAAAGGGCAAGAAACCTGAGTTTTTGTGTTTTCTTGAGAAGAAAGGTGTTGAAAAACATTATAAATTGTTTATTATATCAAAAAAATTCAATAATATTATAAAATAGTTTTAAATTCATCAGGAATTGAATATTAAAATCATAGAACCATTGAATCAAGGTAAATAGCCTAAAAAAGACTACTAGTCCTATTAGAAACAAGACAAAGCTTATTGTTTATTTGCAATAGTCAGGTAAAAATTAATACAAGAGTTTATTCACAATTTTTTATATAAGTATTAATATTATTAACACCCATTCACATTTGAATGAAACTTAATCAAGTCATACATGGAGAAAATAATGTTTTCAAGCATGAAGTATATGTGAAGACACACTTAGTGAAAGGTTCAAATAGTAATAAAGTAAATAAAGTACATCAAAGAAGACCTAGAAGAGGTATACTTACATTATAATGGTATTAGTGTTTAGTTTAAGCTCTTAGAAAACACAGATATTGTATTGAAAATAAGTTTGAGAAAGTAGAAAGTTGAGAAAGGTTCAAGTAGTCTTATAGCCCATTGCAGCTTATTAAGGTAAAGAGAAAGATCACATTGAGGCTAAAAAATTAGTTCCAAGGTGTAAAAGACTTAGAAAGAGTGTCAAAAGACTAGATAGAGGATAAAACCTAGGGTGAGACACAAGAAAGCAGAAATGAACTAGTTAAAACAAGGTGAAAAAGACTTGTTAGAGGAAAAATATGTGGGAAGAGAAAAGGAATACATAGAGAGAAGAACCAGATGAGAAAAAAAAGTGGGAAGAGAAAAGAAGAGGATTTTTAGAAAAAAATAGCTGAGATAAATCAAACCTTGATAGAGTTAATTCAAGGTTTAGAAAAATCAATTCAAAATTAGGGAAATCAAGGATTCATATTTAGGAAGGTGGTCAAATGGCCAATTTAGAAAATGGTAAAGAGAAAAAAAAGAAACAAGAAATCATAAATTAGAGAAGACTAATGAGGGTGCTAGAAAAATAACCCAAGAAGAAACTTAGAGATGAAATAAGGCCTTAATATTTTGATTCTAATAATTTATTTGAATGTGTAAATGCACTTATGCAATTTGATTAAGAGGAGGCCCACTTTGAGGTCTCAAATATTGAAAAGGCCAAGAAGGACAAGCTATTGATGAACCATGAAGAATTGGTGTTAGAAATGAAAGATGAAAAATAAGCTAGCATTAAAACATGTGTATAAGAACATGATTTTACAAAATTACCAGGTCAAAAATGTGTATAAAAAGATGAGTTTGTAGCGAAGACAAAATCTAAGCAAAAAGTAAAAAATGAATCAACATGAAGATAGTTAAAATCCATGAGAAGCATGAACAACATGCTAGTATTGAAAGGAAGATGAAATGCCATTAGAGCATGATAAGATAGAGATTTTTTATCTATAAGGAGTGATGTTAGGATAAGAAGAAGAATATTCTCAAGAATAAAAATGTCTCATTGGGGAAATGAGAGAAGGATGAATGGAAGATGGAGAAGTGCTAAAGCAATAAGTATTTGAAGAGGCTATATGGCCTCAACTTTTTATTTATAATGTTGCTTTTGATTATGTTCATGTATATTTACAAGTTGATAAGATGAAGGCATTCAAGAGTACCTTGAATAAGGAAGTATTTGGGTCATTGTGTAGACTCATTGAAGGTAAGTATAAAGATAAAACACCTAATGAACTGTAAGGTACAATACTTGGAGATACAATAAGAGAAACACCTACAATAATATTTAGAGTAAGAAATCAGACATAGATGCAACATGAAGATGTGTCTAAATTGACACATGATGAAGAAAAGTCCAATAAAAGATTATGGTACAAGTTATAGTGCCTTATGAAGATGAAATCAAAAATTAAAATATATAAATGTAAGAGTATAATGAAGATAAAGAAATAATATAGAGGAAAATAATGTAGGGATCAAATTCTTTAGATCTCATAGGAGATGAGGAAGACATCAAAAGGGCAGAAGCTGAGCTATTAGAGATTTTAAATCAAGACAATGATGAATGGAATGGAGATAAGAGTAGTAAAGAGGAATATATAAAAGAGTTAGAGTCCTATGTAAGACTCTTATATATTAAGGAAGATCTGATAAACTTTTATAGAGCAATTATGAAGAAAATAATGAAGGAACATGGAAGATGAAAGCTAATAAAGATAAAAAAGAGATAGGAGGAAATGAAGATAAGAGTAGGCATGCAGATAAAAAAATAAAGGTACCAAGAATTTTTAAAAATAAGAAAATAAATTTTATTTGAGTTGAAGCTCAAATTTTCCCACTTGGGGAGTATGATGCAAGTGCATCTACATAAGGAGTTGATTTTTGTACATGTTGATCTTAGATAGGTTTATAGAGTCATGAGAAGCTTGTTCATGCTTAATATTATATTTAATTGGTGTTTAAGGCCATTTACAAGTATGGAATACCATTTTAGATCCTTGAGGTAGTATTCAAATCAGTAGGTTTCCACCTTTTGGTCTCTAGAGTTGATTTATTATTTCTTCACTAAAATTGTATTTTCAAATATTTGTATTTGTTATTTTGAGTTTTCAATATTTTGGGCATGTTTTAAGGTTTTGAACCTATTTTAAATAATTAAAATAGGTTATATAATATGTCACACACACACACACACACACACACACACACACACACACACACACACACACACACACACACACACACAGATATATATATATATATATATATATATATATATATATATATATATATATATATATATATATATATATATATATATATATATATATATATATATATATATATATATAAAAGGTATTAACCCATCATAAATCATGTATAAACCCACTTTAGAAACCTCCAATGTAGGTGGAAGACTAAACAAATCATGTTTTAGGATAAGTTTAAGGTTATTGCATCTTGTGCATGAAACGAGAAGAATATAAGTTTATAAATTATGTAATAACTGATAATATTCATAATTTTAGGACATGGGCCAATAAATGTAAGAAATAATGTGAATAAGGATGAAGAAAAATATCTTAGTAGATGGTTTCTAGATCTGGTGTAAACCATGGTTTGCAAGAGTATGTAATTTATTTCATAAGATATATGAATAAAGGCACTTTTGTCATGGTTTATATGAAATAATATATTAATGAGTGTGTATTTAAGTGGTTTTTATAATTATTTAATCTCATTATATATTCTTATGATGGCTTTGAATCTCTAGAGGTTTGCAAATAGAGTATTTATGAAATACAATCATAAGTAGAGAATGTTTTGTGTAAGTTTCATGATTGGTCAAGATTAAAATAAAATTGTAAGGATAATATGAATATAAAAAGGTAATAATTAAATTCATATAATTATTTTATAATACACAAAATGTGATATTTCTTTATTTTATGCTCTCAGCCTAGGTGCAGTCTTGAAACCCTAGTTTAGGGTTCTAGTCTACTAAAAATATTATAACTTAAATTTTAACCCTCCAAATTAGATGAAAATTTGTGAAAGGATATAATAGGATATTTATTAATTTTTAAAAGTTATTTTATGGTTTTATTAGGTATGTGGCCTAATTTATAGGTAAAAATCAAACCTATAATCTTTAAAGAAAGCCTAAAACCTTATGTGTAGCACTAAAAACCCCATATCTTGAAAATAAATGAGAGAAATGATCTAATTTTTTTTAAGAAGATGTGTGATGAGGTATAAAAAGGGTTAATTTTTTTATATATCCTTTTAAACATTTATAAAGAGTTATTGTAAAAATATATATTGTAGACATGTAGGTGAAGGTTTTAGAAAAATTAAAGCTTACAAAAAGTGCCATAACTCCTAAATGGTACATTAAAAATGCCTTAAATTTTTTTATATAAATTATAGAGGATGTAATTTAAAGGATATAAGTGTTTTAAAGTATTGGTAATTCTTTGGAATAAATATATAGAGGGTTGTATTTTTCAAACTTGTGGGTCTATGTCTAGTTGAGGGTTTCATTCACCAAAAATTGAAAATTTTCCAAAATAATCATAAAATCATTATGAAAATTTGTAATATGATAATTTATGATGTCCTTTAAGTGATTAAATTGGTTTTATTAATTTTATACTTTTACAATAAGAGACATTCATGACTATTTTTTCAAAGACCTTAAATAGGCCTAAAAAGGGCTAGAAACTTGAGTTTTTGTGTTTTTATTGAGAAGACAAGTGTTGAAAAGTGTGATAAATTGTTTATTATATCAGGAAAATTAAATAATATTATAATAAATCTTATAATTCATCAATAATCCAATATCAAAATCATATAACCATTAAATCAAAGTACATAGGCCAAAAAAAAACTACTAGTCCTTTAAGAAACAAGATAAAGCTTACTATTTGCTTGCAATAGTCAGGTATAAAGTAAGGAAAGAATTTATTTATAATGTTAAATAGTAGTATTAATAATATAATAACCCATTCAAATTTTAAGGAAACTTTATCAAGTCATACATGGTGAAAAGAATGTTTGCAAGAATGAAAACTACGTGAAGATAGACATAGTGAAAAGCTCAAATAGTAATAAAGTAGCTAAAGTACATCAAAGAAGACATATAAGGCCTAGTTCAATAGACATATAAGAGGTATACTTAAATCATAAATAATATTATGTAAATGAACTAAAAAAAGCATGCATATGTGTTGCTTTTTATATAATTTTTGAAATATTCTATTTTTATTTTTATTTAAATGAAAAATATGAATTATTTAAGTATAAAAGTATCATAGGTATATAGTTTTCTTTGGATTCTTGACTAATTTTCCTTCAAATGAATCTAAATGATAAACATTGGTGCTCAATTTTTTTGTAATCACATATGGACCCAACTAATTTGTCTTGAACTTGCCCTTGGTTTCTTTTTTTACATTGACATTCAGTAGATTTTCCTATAAAATCACATCACCAACCTCAAAATATATACTATGAATCCTTTTATTATATGTTTTTTTTAATGCAATTTTGATATATTCTAGTGTGTTCTGTTGGTTGAATATTTTGTTGATCAACGTACTGATAAACAAAATAGGTCTGATTAGCCAAAGTAGGAAGATTGATTGTCCAAATGCATAGGTTTACCACATCAAAAGGAGACTAATCTCTCCTCTCATCAAGGGGAGGTTCCCTATATATATATATATATATATATATATATAAATAGAAAATAATACTCAAGGGTAGGATAAACCATCCATCTCTCTTTTTTTAGAGATGATGCATGCAAATCAAAGGAAAAATCTCAAGGGAAATGACGGAAAGCACTCCTCTTCTTTCAGAAGTACTATTTAGCAAACCACAAGAATATTCCTGGTAGTAATTGCAAAATGTAACCAAGGATGTAGTAACCAGCAAATCAAGATGTGGGGACAACATGTTCTACTAGTTGTAGGCATGTACCATACAATTTTTCTAATTCATGTAATAATTTTTCTCTATATTTTTCATTTATAATAATCCCTTTGAGGGATGTTCATAAAGATGAAATTTCCAATTCTAATGGAAGAACAAATTATTTACCATAGACTAAGGAAGATGGTGTGGCCCTAATGGGTGTGTGAATGATTGTGAAATAAACCCATAATGCGTAAACTATTTGTTTGTTCCAATCATCACCAAATTTAGTAACTATGTTGCTCAAGATTTTATTTATAATCTTCTTTATAGCTTCTACATGTCCATTTCCTTAAGGGAAGTAAGGGTAGAAATGTGTGTTGAATCTTATATCTTCCACAAATGTTTTTGAAAATTTTATTCTTGAAAGATGAATCATTTTAGATAATAATATCTAAGGGAAACTGAAAGTGAGATATGACATGTGTCATTAAAAAATAAGATGTCTTATATTTTAGTAGACTGTAAATGTGTAGATTTGACCCATTTGGTGAAATATTCACTAGTTGTAATTATAAATTTATGCCCCCTTACTAACTCTAGATTTATTTTTCAAACTAAATCAAACCCCTAAATCATGAATTACCAAGGTGAAATGATAGGTTTTAATGTTTTTGAAGGTATATGGTTTAAATTTCTATGCCTTTGGAAAAATTCACATAGTTTGCATATTCTTGACATTCATGTTCCATGGTAGGCCAATAGTAGACTAGTTGAATTAATTTTTATGACATTGATTTTTCACTTAATTGTTTGCCACATTCACTATCATGTACCTATTATATTTCTAAGTTATCCTCCTCATTATTTAAACATAAAAGTAATTTTCCATCAAGTGATCGATCAAACATATCTCCCTAGTAATAACATATTTTTATTATATGGGGTAAACAAATCGGTTAAGGGACCTATGCCTAGTACAAATTAAGACCTAAAGATAGACAATAATAGTAAATAAGGAAAAAAACTAAATAAATCCCCAAGGCTCATCCAACTAAAAATAAGATACTACCATAAACAAGTCTCCACCAAGAACCTATAAAAAAGACAACAAAAAACCAAAATCTAGGAAGTTATGAGTCTGAGTCCTCCGACTCTGAGTAAAGAACCAACTTACTAGTTATAGTAGTTTCTTTGTACTTTTCCTTTCTCCTAATTTGATTAATGATGCCTTGCAGAAACTTCATAGTTTCCTTCTTCATTTTAATCCCCATAGTTCTAGCTTCTGCCCTTTCCTGACAAGTATTCCTCCTTTTCACTTCTCTTTGTCTACTCTAGTTATTGATATTCTTTTTAAAATGTGGGGGTAGTCCCACATTATAATTTCCCTCTTTATGATTATCTCCCTTCCTTGAGAAAAAATTATCTAGGGATATCAATAATTTTAGCTTATCAACTTCATTCAATATTTTAGAGCTCAAAAATCTCTAAACAATGACCTTAGTATGGGGATTTTATAGGGATTGTTCAATTTTATCTCATAGATTATTCTTAAAATAAAAGTGATCCAAACTATAAATAGGTTCAAAATACATAGGATTTCCCTTTTGACTATCCTCAGGTTATAAATCAACTGATGCATTTTCTTCCCCTATCCCCTCTAGATTCCCCTCTCTTGATCCAAAAATATCCTTGTTATCCCTAGGAGAATATTCCTGATTAGTTTGGATAAGGATAGCCTCCAAAATAGTTTTGATCTAAAGTAGCTTCTCCATTTTAAAAATCAATAGGATAAGTCCTTGATGGATAAGGTTAATAGATGGGATATTATTGAAATTATTAATAAAAACCTATAGAGACTTTAACAATAAGAAATGGATGCTAATGGGGTGTCTTCTGAAGTGGTTGAGTAGCATAAAATGGTAGGAGAAGATGACAATATGCTTACCCTTGAGGGTTATGTATTTCATAACCTATAAATAGACATCCAACCATTTTCTTGGTAGGTCAACATGGAGAAAACCCTTAATGGTTAGAGGACTTAGGTTTTTCTTTTCATAACTATAAAAAATATTAAACAACTCCTCTTTCCCTTTTTTATCTTTAAAAGACTTAACCCCATTATAAATAGTACCTATGACTTCTCTAATTATTCATTTAGAGATGGTGATTTTGAGGTTGCACATCCTAACTTATCTCTCAGACCATCCTCTAAAAAAATAGTAAGAGATAACCACATCATGACCTACTATCCTCTCCATGAAATTAGACAGACCTCCCTTCACCATTTTTTCCAAACATAGGGGTCCTCCTTGACCTCCACACAAGAAATCGATTCGACCCTATCATGGTCACCACCCATGTTAATCTTATTATCTTCACTATGTTTTTTGAAAAAATAAAAAGTAGTTATCAAAACTAGAAAGGCCTTATTAGGATTTTTATATTTAATAATTACATTTAAAACCAAGCTTTTCCACTTATGTGTAACCTTAAAATGTGAAAAGATCATTATTTTGAAAGACACAACTTTATGACTATTCCCATGTAGCTTTGATTTATCAATATTTATAATTATTAATTTACACATTTGATTGGGCTTTTACATATTGAATGATAGGTGTGACATCATTAGGACTGCCCATGTCACCATACTAATACCTAAGAAAGATGCTCTTAACCCCTATATTAGCTAACTTGTCATCGCTTATAGACATGGCTGATGGTAAATCCTTTGAATGAAGTTAAAAGGGATTTAGCATCCTCTATTATACTAGAAATTGACTAGAAAGGTTGAGAAGTACCCTTTAGTCACTTTATAATATTAAGTAAATCCCCTTACACCTGAAGGTTCTCTACTCATATCTTAACAGCCAACTTGATCCCTCACCAAGCTATCAAGTCTTTCATGATGTGATTAGTTTGAATCCCTATAGGACCTTTATATGCTTTCAAAATATTACCATTGGAATACTAAATTACCCTGCCAACTCTTGTAGGACCGAGATTTTATTATGATGCTTCATCAAAATTTAGCTTGTACCATAAATTTGGGGGGAAAATCTATTTTATCGATGATCTATCAATAGTTTAATTTTGAGGTTGAGAAGGGACCACTAATTTCAATGATTGACTAACCTGATAAATGTGAAAATAAGGGGGGTCATGGAAAAAAGAAGTAAATGATGACAAATTTTCCTTAATAGACACCATTATCCTATTAAAAGTGGAATTGGGATAGGGATTCAAGTTGTCAAAAATAGTAGAATTTTTGGACTTCCAAATTCCCCAAAATTTATGGGGAAGAGATAAATCCCATCAAAAACTCAAGGGGAAGTAGTCCCAAGGGGCCTTCTATTGATAAATCAAGTCCCAAATAGAATTTGGGAAGACCTTGATAGAATTAGAGAAAATGAAAAAAGAATGAAGAATAGAGGAGGTGAAAGGGTAGAAAAGGAAGAGATGATAAGATGATTGAACCTCCTTTTTACAAAGAACACATCTATTAGGAATAGTAATACCCCTTTTCATTAAATTATCCACTATGAGAATTTTTTTTTAGGTAGCCAACCAATATAAAACATTTATTTTGGGTGTTAAGTTTTTTATCCATAAAATATTCCAATTTTCCTTCCATCCTTCTTGGTCCCATAACAAATGATATCTTGATTTGATCGAGAACAAACCATTGGGATTTTCTTCTAGATAAGTTCATCATATTTGGGGAATCTAATAATATGAGTAATTCAAAGCTAGTTGTTTAACTCTTGGAGAAAGAGAATTTATTGTTTATACATTCATTATTTATGCAAGATCTTCCACTTTTTGCTGTCATCTACTTCTTACCAATATTCATGAACTTTGTGGCCCACAACATCTTTGAAATGACCTCTAAGTCCTCATGAAGCTCGAGAGATCCTAGAGGAATATGATTAATCCAAGGATCATCCCAAAATCCATTCTATCTCCTCTTCCTATTTTCAATTTTAAGCCTCTTTTAAGGAGATCCTTTCCTTTACAAATGGCTTTCCAAAAAGCAAACCCATTGTTAAGCCCTTATTTTGAAAGGAAACATAAAACCTACTTAGAATTCATATACTTGGATTTATTTATTCTCATCCATTGGTTGTCTTCCTTCAACACCCTCTAACCTTGTTTGGCTAGGAGAGCTTAGTTAATAGATTTCACCCTCTTGAGGCCGAAGCTCCCTTTCCCTTTAAGCAAGCATGATTTTTACAAAGAGATAAGGGGAACCTGAAACTATCTTCTATCCCCTCTAGAGAAACTTCTTTTGCAATTGTTCTAATTGGTCCACCACTTTACCTAAATTGAAAACAAGGACATAAAATAGATTGGGATACTCTATAGGGAACTTTTGAGTAATTGTAATTTACCAGCTTGAGATAACAAATTCCCTTTCCAATAATAACATATCAATGTGCATCCCTTTGTAATTTATGCTTATAATTTTTGGTAATAGTGTATAGTGTGATAGATTTATTCAAAAAATTATATATACAAGTAAACCATTCTAAACCTTTTACATTGCATGTAGCTTCTAAAATTAATAAATCAACTATATTTACATCTAAAACTGACAACTATTATAAACACTAGATAGTGAGGATTACTTGATCACCATTTATGTCAATTGGTACTAAAGAAGCTATAATAGCCATTAAGATGACATGCTGGTTATATTTATTTATGGAATATTATTAATTTAAAAATTATCAAAATGTGCATGTAAACATTGTACCATATTTATATATGGGGTTATATTTTCTTCTTTTATTTGGTAAACATCTACTACTTGATTAAAAAACTAATTGTGAATCCCCATAAATCTTGATATATTTTATTTATAAGGCATGATAAACATGTGATCCCAAGATTAATGGATCATATTATACAATATTATTTGTACAAGAAAACCCTAATTAGTATGTAAATAACACATGCTCTCCTTGTGGAGTAATAAGAATAATTCTTACACCATGCTTGATTTGTATTTTAAACCATCAAACAACATTGTTCATGAATCCTTAGTGGTATTATATGTGGTGAAATAATCCCTAAAAGTATAAATGAGTGGTTTTGTATCTTGTAGTGGGGCTATTGATAATTGGCCTATGATACCTTGGCCTTTTTATAATTTTTGAGATATAATATTTAGAAAAAATTCCATGAGTAACATCATCCATTTTTATATGCATTCAAAAAGATGTTGTAACATGAAAAACTCTAATGGGTCCACCTTGATAATAAATTAAATCTCATTGTTATTCATATAGTGCCAAAGCTTTTGTATAATGAATACAAACACCAAACATATTTTTTCCATTGTGTTCTAATTTTATTCATAATTGATAAGTGTGAATCTAATATAATATATGATCAGATCTCTATGATCATCATCATACTATGCTAAAAAAATGATGAGTTCATGATTTATAGTTGAAATGTATAATAAGAGTGGTTTATCTAGATTAAAGGCATGAAAATAGGTAGATTAATCAAATATTAAAGTTCCTCAAACATTTATTGACATTTTATGTCCCATTTAGACTTTGTATATTTTTTGATTAACCTTGTAAAATGCTACGTCTCAGCTATTAATTAAGTGACAAAGTATTGTATTGCTTGAATTTTACCCTATAAAGATAGGAGTTGATTCAACCCTTGAGGTGGAGGCATATCTATAATAGCTTTTAATTTTTTAGGATCAACTTCAATACCTCATTATGATATAATGAAACCTAACAACTTGCCTGATGTTACCTTAAAAATGCACTTTTTTGGATTCAAATGTACATTATGCTAATGTAATCACTTAAATATCTATCGTGAACCCATTTCACAATCTTGTCTCTATTTTGATTTTATTAGTAAATCATCCACATATTCCTCATCTATCTTGTGAATGAGATCATGAAAAATTTGTGTCATGGCTAGTTGATACGTAGCTCCTACATTTTTAATCCAAAAGGCATAACTATATAACAAAATTTACCCCTTGGTATGATAAATGATGTTTTCTCCTAATCTTCCTGAACAATTTTGATTTGATTATATCCAAGGAATCCATCCATAAATGATAACATCTCATATATTGAGGTGGAATCAACAATCATATAAATGTTGGGTAGGGGAAATCATCTTTAGGACAATACTTATTTAAATATCTAGAGTCTAAAAAATATTAAATTTTTTTATTTGGTTTTAAAACCAAAATAATATTAAATACCCATTCTGGATAAACAATTGGTCAAATGAAACCTACGATGAATAATATTTGAATCTTTTCCTTAATAAGTAGTGCAAATTTTGGATGCATTTTGGAAGTTTTTTTTGACCAATTTTGCATCTAGGTAGAGCGTTATCCAATGGACTACAACCATGATTAATGCTTGGCATATCAAAGTATGTCCAAGAAAATATCTCAAGTAAATTATGTAATTCTTGCCTTACTACTTTATCATTATCATTCTGAAGTACAACAACCAAAATTATTGTTATTAGATATATGTGTGTGTGTGTGTGTGTGTGTGTGTGTGTGTGTGTGTGTGTGTGTGTGTGTGTGTGTGTGTGTGTGTGTGTGTGTGTGTGTGTGTGTGTGTATGTGTGTTCCATAATTAAATGTGGTTATCTTCTTATTCAAATGTGTAGATATATATTTGATATAATGTGTGATAGGGATTGTATTAGAACCATCATATTATAGATCATTTGGTGAACTGTCAGACTCACTAAAATAAGTATGAGTATTTGTATAATGAGGAAATTGATTACTATGATAGAATCTATATATATCCTCACATGATCCTAAATATTTTAGCAAAGAATCATCATTATAAAACTCATCTAGTGTAAAAACATCTATTATATCAATATATTTGATACATTTTGGGTACACTAAAAATAATATAGATATATGATTTATTGAATTCTTAACTTTTTGAATAGATTTACTAAAAATTATGGGTCCATTCATAGGTGTAACTGAGTTTGTGTTTCCTAAATGATTTGTATAACCAAGGCCTTGTTTTCCCTTATGAGTGGATGCCTGAATAGAATGAATAATGCCCTGTGCATGGTTCCTATTGTCAATCAAGAATGTGCCTTTGTGAGAATATGTGTTGTTTCTCACTTTTGATGAAATAATGAAATCTCTCCTAAGTGTGGGTGACTTTGGAAGGGAGAGAATCTCCAAATAGATGGTTGGTTCCTTTGATGCACTCACCAAACTTGATCTTAAACCTACTACTACTGATTTTTGACTATGAAAAGGGTAAAAGGGATACAATTTGAAATGGAATTAAAATGAAAACTTTGAATGAAGGTGATGTGCCAATGTGTATGACCAATTATGCTTTCAAATGACATAGTTAAGAAGGGAATAAGATTGCACACATTCTCTTCACTTCAGGGATGACTTTTATAATAATGTTTCACAAGGACTCAACATAATCACTCTTTGCATGGAAGGAATAAAAAAGAACTATGTTAACATCCAATGCTTAGATTAAGATTGATATTGACACTTAATATGACCTATAGAAAGTCAAATATACTATATGAAGGTACAAAAACTAGATAATAACATAGGAAAACTAATGCTTCACAATGTTATATCAATGGCAAACACCATACACTTTACCAAAACCTAAAAATGGAAGAAAAGAGCTTATTATTTATTCATGAGGTGAGTATGAAATTTTGGAAGCCTTTTAGCACAACTAAAAGTAAAAGAGTTATAATAATATTCTAGAAAATAAAGTACAAATAAAAAATCAAATGATGGGGAGACAAAGCAACCCCAAAATAGGGATGGTAACTTGGTCTTCAAACCCCTCAAGTGCTACATAGTATTTACTCAAATATCTCATTATATTAATGTCCTTAGGGTGGTTTATAGGTAGATTAACATGTGTTAAGGAATATTTAATATTTCTTCATCATTTATTGGTCAATCTTGACCACTTGGAAGGTGCCTATATCCTTGCTTGAACACCCTATATACTAGTTCATGTCTTTGTTAAAGAATAAGTCCCCTTCAAAAATAGGAATTTAAGAATTCATTCATTATTCAATGAAATAGACTTGTAATACATTCATGAGGTCTTTCCACCTTACTTGGGCGATTATAATCTCATTTATGCTTGTTTGACCCTTTCAATATGATAGGTGTACGAAGGAAGGAGGGTTTAGTTAGGAGTATTTGAGACCTTTTACACCTTTGAAACCTTATTCCAACTTAAATTGACTTATTAATACTTGAGTAGGCATAGGAATGAGAGATAAACATCAATAAATCCTCTTGAATAAATTTTATACATCAATTTAGTGCTTTGGTCATTTGATTCTTGATGACGAAAGAGGCATAAGAGAGAGACAATTAGGTTTTGCATTGAACCAGACAAAATCCCTCCATGTATGTCTTATAAAACTCAATTAAGACTTATAAAAATGCATCTAGAACCATCAAGTAATCTAAAAGATGCAATTTTGCTTCTATAACATGCTTTTCCACCCATTTCTTGTAGCCCTAAAAATTACTAAAGCTCCTTATCTAGAAGAATTCATAGATCATATTGGAAAAATGAGAACATTTTTTAGTACCCTATCTCAAATTAAAACTTCATACAAAATTTAATGATCCAAATCTAGGTGTAAGTATCATTTTTATGTGATTTCTCTCTCTAATTATGACTAATTAGGCCTCCTAGGCCTAGAAAGAGAAAATTGAATCAAATGACCACCCACACATATGAATCTATAAAAATTTATTTGATTAAATTTACCTAGGATAAGACCCTTCATCATGATAAATTTCAAGTTTTGGGGCATTGTGTTGAAGTGCAAACCATGAAATGGCCATTTGCAAGCCTACATATTTGTGTGTGCTTGAGGTGTTGTTGGAGATGCTTGATGAAAATTTTATGAACCTTAAATAACTCAATCCTTGATATTGAAGTCCTTTAAGGTACTCTCAAGCCTTCACCATTGATTTTTGGCTTGCAAAATTGAGTTCTTCACACCATTGGGCCTAGTGGCCAACTTGTAGGAATTGTGTAATTATTTGAAAAACATATATAAGACTTTAGATTATAATGAAACATATATTAAGTCCCCTTAAACATATTTAAATTGTTTAGATATCAATACACTATTTATACTATCACAAATAAGCTAAAAACTACCTATTTTACCTTGTACCGTATAATACTGTACCTTCACTTGTGAACAAACACCTATAAGTGAAGATAATGAGAGTTATTATTATTATTATTATTATTATTAGGATAATTTTATAATCAAAATATTTAATTTTATGGAATTAATAAGCATATATCTTTAATCAGGTCAATTGAAGGGTTTAAAGAGGGTTTTAGGGGGTTTATGTTCTTAACAATGGTTCATAAAGGACAGGGGTCCTTTCCAAAGATAAATGATAAGAATTTTTTGTAGGGGGACCCATATAACATATAATATTGTCTTTATTTCCCATGTAAAACTTCATATGAGATCTAAGTAGACAGAGTTACCTCTTCAAACTCCAACAAAATAGGATTCTTGTATTATAATTAATTATTAAAGAAGTTGTACACCCAAATAACTGAACCAATGTTATGAGTTTTAATAATGGGACCACATTAAACTCCTAAAGAAACCTTAAGCATACTTAAAACTTTTACAACAAGTTTTACTATCTTTAAAATTGCTTCTCGACTAGGATGACTGTGTGTGAAGGCCAAGGAAGGTCATCTTGGGTCTTAAGACATCATAACTTAATTTACCTAAAAATGAATATTTTAAATAGGTTATAAATTACCCATAAAATTAATCAATATTATTCTCCATATAAATTACCTTTCAAACAAGTCCAAAACCTTGTTCTTCTCACCATTGAGGGTTTTTATGCAAACAATGTGTATTGACCCTAGAGGTCTAAAAACTCAATATTTGTTTTTTTGAGCTGAATCTAATACTTGATGGAGGTATTAATTTATCATAAAAACTCCCTCTTCACTTCCATTTTTCCAACTTTAGTGAAAGACATGTTCTTCTCACTTAGTTTGTGAGTGGGCCTGTAGGTGTCTATAGATTATGTTAGCAAAATATATTCCACCCTTTAGATTATGATTTTCATGGGAATTTCAATGGAAATATATTACATTCACACTCTCAAATATCATTCATCTTCATATTTATAACACTCATTTACCTTACCTTCATGACCCCTGTCAATATCTTCACTCTTGTCTTTGACAACTTGTAGGTGGTATTGGCTGTAGGTGGATATCCACTACCCTTGGCTTATATATAAAAGATTTAGGTGATATAAGACATTTAATAGGTATGTGATATGATATAAAAAATCTAAAAATCTTATAAAGGTATTAAAAATCTTAAACATCTCTCAAACAATATATCCTAAGTACTTGGCATAAATTGTGTTATCTACCTTACTAGCTGTAGGTGACTATTTACCTATGTGTGCAGTCATGAGAGATATTATTGATTACTAAGACTCTTTGTCATTATATTAAAATATACCATCTAAAATTTATTTAATACTCATCCAAACCTCCAATTCATCATTACACTTCATCTACCTATCCTTAAAACTTTATTAGGTTCCTTAAGTAAACTATAGGTGACATTTTAGAGTTCATAAGTTAAAGATGTAGGAGTGAAATAGTATTTAAAAAAATATCTAGGTTTTATATACCTAATTCAATTAACTGGAACCTTGTATATATGTGACACCTATACTTCTTCCTCTCACACACATATCTCCTCTCTTGACCACACACATGTTACCTAATGACTGTGACTACTGTAGATGCACATTTTGCCCTTTTAGGCCTATCACATTGATAACCTCATTTATATATATGAAATTAAGTCATTATTTACCAATTAATCCATAATAAATAAAATGCTTTCTCTTCTTTACTGACACAAGTCTACTTGCATATACGATTGACTCATAACCAAAATACATGGTTATAGGTGTGTGTTATAATGCCTAACTATAATTGTAGAATGCCATTCCACTCACCTTATGCACCCAATAAATAAAATTCTTACCATTTATCCAATTTAGAACCTTTAACTTGAAATATAATCCACCTACCTTCATGATTCAACATGATGGTTCCTAAAATAGCCTAATTCAATACTAATTGTTGTAGGTGGTGATTTTATCCAGTGTACAAACTGTAAGTTGACACATGACATGCTTGGTAGTAGGA
The DNA here is from genome assembly GCA_037957365.1 of Torreya grandis. Taxonomy (NCBI): domain Eukaryota; kingdom Viridiplantae; phylum Streptophyta; class Pinopsida; order Cupressales; family Taxaceae; genus Torreya; species Torreya grandis. The sequence continues at coordinate 1,395,347 of JARHVA010001399.1, read as the reverse complement.
AAAAAATTATTCCACATCCATATACTATATTTAAAACACACCACATAATTTTATAATTATTAAAGGATTTGATAAACAAGGAAAAAAAACATGATTTTTACCTTAAAGAATGCTAAAGTACCTTAATCTCTACTAAATAGTGATTTAAGGTAAAGTTTCAAGATTTTTGACTATACCTTGGTAACCTTGCGAGCAATATAATATATTTAAGGGAAGTATATCACCTTATAAACTCATATATCACCATCATAACACATTCATAAAGGCACATAGTCCCTTAGGAAGTCTCTAAGGTTGGTAACACAGTCATACATAGTCGTTTAGCGTTATTTAGGCATTAGAAAGTC